>JAPMOR010038955.1:0-13092 GCA_026543865.1 Argiope aurantia | reverse complement strand
TTTTATATATTATTAAAACTATTTTTAATATATAATGCAAAACCATTGCGACATCGATAACTATTTATACATATAAAACTAATACTCCTGTTCAGATTAGCTTTTATAATGATTAGCATGATATACTAACAGAGTATTAGAGAAAAAGTTAAAGGTCCGAACTGAATTACTGGAGTAAAATAAATTGGAGTCTTCCAGCCATATAAAAATTCAAAAATACGAGCTCCATCGTTATTTATTCATGATAAAATTTAAAAAGGACTAATCTAGCAAATCGAATCGATCATTGATAGTGCCAAAAAAGAAAATAAATATGATTCCATGGAATTTGCCTTCATGTTTTAGCTGCATGCGTCTATATAAAGGTTTCGTTGAAATAATATAAAATAGATTATGTGGTATTTTTAGTGTGTGCATTTATCATGGGTTTGATGAAATTATTTCCATTTATTTAAAAAAATCCTGTATATTTAAACATAATTAATGTTTGGTGATTTTGAATTGGTTACCGATCAAAGAACTGAATGAGAATCGTCAGATCTTGAGGCTAGACAAAGCTTTAAAATTTGAAAAATTCACAAAAAGTTCAACTCATCACTTCGCTAGATGATAAACAATAGACAACTGGTCTGAAGTTGGTTTTTGAATTAGTTGGACTATAAAAAAATGTAAAAGCTACCTAGCTTTGCATTTTGTCCTGTTATTATTTATACGTACAGTTCGTGCTCTATTGCGATTGTGTTTCTCACATCAGAATACTTATTCGTATAAGCACACATATATACTATATGCTTATAAGCATATTTGTGTTTTGCATATAAGCATACTTTTATTTTACATATAACAATACTTGTATTTTGCATATAAGCATATTTATTGTCACATAAGTTTCTAAATTTTTTTTTATAAATTAAATTAATTTTTTTCTACAGAATCTGCATTTTTTTCATGCATGCCTCTATTTAAAAGTGGTAATACATATACTTTAAAATTAATGAATTTATTTTTATCTTTTATAAGCCAAAGGAATCTTGCCCAATTGTTTAAATTGAATACTAACCAAAATAATTTTTACATAAAACATCAGCCGCTAAAATGTTGTATTTAATGGAAATAGGGAATTACTTCCTGAAAATACTGGAATTATAAATGTAAATTTGCTTTTTAGCAGGCGAAACAAAAAAAAATCCCATGTTTGAATTTTGATTCCAAGTAATAACTCGCATCTAAATTCTGTAGCATATGGATGATGAATCAGGCAAACCCAGACAACTTTTCAAATGAAAGATATATGTTTTGACTTATGAAGCTTCAATTAATCGCTGAATATCTAATTTGAGTATTTAATTTAAAAGAATTCTTCAGAAAGTATACTATACTCCATTTTGCAAAATTTTAATTTTATTTTTCAAATTTTTCTTATTCATTCACTGACATATATTTTACATTTGAAAAAAAATTAAATCCCATCATTATCTTATCAAATTTTTCCAGATATTTTTTATGTGAAACTTATAATTCCTTTTTCATAAGTGGATGCCATATATATAAAGAAAAAAGGCTTTGAAGATATTTTAAAATGTTTTACATTTCACTGTATCCTAATTATATCAGGATAAAAATAATATATGTATACATAAAAGTACCTTTTTTACATTTTTTTTCTCACAAAAAGGGAAAGCGCACTAGTGTTGATCATTCCTTTCGAAAGCAATTACGAAAGGCACAAACTGTGAAATTTGGAATCTAGCTAAAACAGACCAATAACGCATTATATGTGTCATAATCATGAATTTTATTTATGCGTTATTAATGAAGAACTAGTCGCGATGGTTGGACACCTTGTTAATAAAATGGGAAAATGAAAGATGCTTAAAAATTTAATTTCACGGTGAGTAATATTAAAAAACGAGGGATTCATAGATAAAAACTTTTAAATTAGAATAAAATGACGTTCAAGGTGAAAACGACGAGCGGTTGTCTGAAGTAAAGTTGAATAACCTCTCAACTCAAATTTCTTGAGCTTTTATTTTTTTTATTTCTATAAAAAAACGCTTATACCAATACAAATGATATAGCTGACAATCATTAGTCATTTAAACCAATTTTTTATCCATGAAAAGACATGTTGGCATCAAAAGTTCCCACTCTTGATTATTGAAAGGCCACATTTCTCAGTTGATAGATTTCTTATAGTAAAACTACTTATTGAAATGGCTCTCATGACAAGACTTAGGCAAAAATATACGAAATTATTTCCAATCATGATCCTTAGAACTGAAAAATTACCCTCCGTTCAAAAGTTTATATAATATGCTTATAACATTTTGTCCATTCTTAACACGATAAGTAAAATAATTTTGATCAAATTTTAACCACTTTCCCGGAATATGAAACAAGGCGAATAAAAATATAGTATGCGTTCGTAGTTGGGCCTTCCAGATCAAATTGGTCAGAAACAGTATGGGTTTGAAAATTTTTTTTTCTCCATAACTTCTTTACGATTGTAAATACCAAAAAAAATCAAAATCGGTGAATTAGTTTTTTACTAAGACGGACAATTTCGATACTAAAGGCTTATCGGTAACTCATATTAGGGAATGTACGGTGATTTTTAATATGAGATGTATTACCAAATTTGTATAAATAAATAAATAAAAATGCTGCATTTACTTACATTCCTTAATTAGAAAATTTTGAATTGACGTGTACTAAAGTTTGACATCTTGAAGAAAATCAGTTGAACAAAAACAAAGGAGTAAAAATATTTAATGGTAAAGTTTCTTTAAAAATGGTCATTTTCAGAATTGCCTTGTATGACTTAGTTCTTTTGAATGTATTTGATTAAAATTATTTATTTAAAGGTGGTAGTGCAGGTAATGTTAAATATCTGTTTTACAGTATGTACTGAGCTATGCTATATCACTATCGTTGGTTTTGTCTAAGTAATGACAAATGGGAATGATAAGAATTTGAAAATGTTAACTTAGATTATAGTTAATTTTTTGCCAAGAAGATTTATTCTCAAGTTTCTGCCTTTTTAAGTCATTATCTAGAAGTCCATTTAGTATATACTGATAAATGCGTCAAACAGTTTCTATTTTATTTCCTTTATAGCATCCTAAATATAAATGTAATATTAAATAATATTATGTGATATGGAAAAGTTAAGGTTCAAAACATTTATTTCTAGAAGTACTTTCACTTGAAATAAATGAGCTATAAATATTCTAAAAAATCCAAATATTTAAGATATTCCTATTCATATTAAGCTAAGCGAAAGCTTCATCATAAAAACAAGACATTCTAGAGGTAAATGCTAGTTAGACATCAATGGACTTCAAGAGAAACGTCTACGTCTTTTCATGCGTGGAGAAGCCTTATAAGAAAATGCATCATTTATTGCAGACTTACGAATAACAATGAATTCTAGTAAAGCTAATTTTGTTTTTAAACTAGTTGGCAAGGTTTCAAATAGCATAAAGATTTTTTTGAGATCTTTTAGATTTTATGTGCATTTAAGGTAAATTATTTTTGAATGTATTTCTGTCTGAAGAACCAAACCTTGATATTTGTTTTCCTTCCCTACGCTTGAAAAGGTCGTTTCAATTTAAATATAGTTTGCTTATCATTTACGTTTGATGCTTAGAATATTTTGGAGTAAAATGAGAGATAATTTATCTCTAATATTTTAAACATGATGTGAATTTCGAAGGTATTGGATAAAATTGTCTGCTATTTAATCATAGATTGAATATTGTCTTAATTTTTTCTACCTATCTTCAAAAATCATTCATTTTTAAATAATCAGTCATATATATTTTTCTGAAGGGAGAAAAAATTTAAAAAGATGAAGATATAAAATTCTTAGAAAATATGACATCGAAAATACCTTCAATCAATACTGATTATTTCTGAGAAAATAAACTTTAATTATTTTATTCATTATTTTGATATATACTAACTTTCCTAGTATTGAAAGTCTACAATAAGAATTATGTTATATTAAATCCCAATTTTTTTAATATTTATTTTGGTCTTTCCACTATCTTTTCTGAAAGGTTAATATCTTTTCTAAAGGTCATTAAAGGTTATCCTTCATATTTAAATATTTATACGAATATTATGTTGATATAATCAGAACATTTAATGCTCTTTTAGCAATAATGAAACATAGTTTTGTTCCTTATGAACTTGGATATCGCTTTTAATATATTTTAACTCTCACATTTATATGAAAACAAAATGAAAATTTTGCAATTAGAAAAAATATATATAGAAATTAGCACACATTTGTTTTATTAATACAAAATTATCATTAAAAATTTTCTATTCTTTTATTAATATAGTTTTGAATCTATGTTTATGAGATTCTATATTTTTATTCTTCGCCAGTTGACGAATTCTTTTTTTAATTAAAAGAAAATTAGCCATAAATAATATAATAAACCAATTTAGATCAAGACCAAATAAATACGCCTATTACTTCGAGAGTAGAAACTTTATTACAACCCTTATGTTTTTGTATATATCGAAAATTGTTTCGGATTTTAAATTTCATCTTTTTTATCTATTCATTTCTTTAGATGATTTATTAAAAAAACAAACAAGTGTCGGTCTTCATTGTAACTGGAACAGAATCTAATGAGTTATTCTCTAATTTCATGATACCCAATTGATTTGCAGCAAAGTAATTATGTTAGGTATTTATTAGTTTCATTAATTGAATTATCGCCTGTTTGAAAAACATTACATTGAATATATTCAAAAAATTATTAAATCATAATAATCGAAAAAATTCTAAATTCTTATTTACTTCTGATACAATGATGAATATTCGACGATATTCGCTAAAAAGTATTGCAGAAGATTTTAAATTAGTACGCCGGAAAATAACCCGTCAATAAAAATAAAATGTGTCTATATATAAATATAGATACGTATTAAACACCTCCTAAACGTGTTACAACAAATTTTAAATGGAAATATTTAAGACTATAAGATCATTCTCAAGAGATTAAGAAACAATATAAAAACACAACCGAAGAAGATCCGTAGAATATACGCTAAATTCAATTGATAAAAAGTTTACAGAATAAACGTAAAGATCCCAAAATACGTTGAAAATTTTATATATCTTTATAACAATATGACATAATTGTTTAATATATCCTTTCACGATGGGAGTTTCAAAAACGCAATTTGCTAATGATAGAATTGGAGATTTAAACATAATGAATGATGTAGGAAATACGCTTTTAATGAGATACCTCATTACAAGTAATCTACCTAAGAAGAGTCTTAACGTCCAAGTAACATATAAATTACTACAGCGGTAATTTGTTATGGCACATGGGGATCAAGTTTTGAGATGTATAGATTCTAGTAAGACCCCATAACGTAAATTGATCTAATGATCATCTTGCATTGTTTAATTAATCACATTTCACTGTTTTTTTCATAGTTCTTGAAGTGAATTATAATTATAATTGAATGTATTTACTGAATATTATAAATACGAATAATCGGCACAAAAAAATAATTTTATTTTATTTGGTGTCCAGTCAGTTTCAGAAATAGATATCTCAATTAAATAAAGAGTAAGAGCACAGAAAATTTAATAACTTGTAGCAAAATATTTAATATAAAATTTAACAAAAGGTGCATCTGCAGTTTTTACTCTATAATGTTCTAAATAAACTTATTAGAAATAAATTTAATAAAAACAGATTTGAAATTACATTTTCATTAATGTAATAAAACTGGATTCAATCACTTTCTATTCTTTAATTTTTTTATTATAAATATAAATCTCTAATTAATGTCAAAAGGGTAGAAAGACTGGAATGAAAATGAAAATGATTTATTTAATAAGTTAACATATTTCAACAAGAAATGTTTGAATAAATTTTTCTTCGTCAAACACTCTATTAATTAGTAAGGAACTCAAATTTAATTGATTTAACTGAAAATAAATTTTAAAAACTTTAAAACAGTGCATTGTTTCTGAATAACAAAAGCATGCGTAATTTAAAACTTATAATACAAGAGTAAGTGGTTGGGAATTCAGTAACAAAATTCCATCTTTAAAGAAAATTAAACACATTTATGTGAATTAAATTTTTTTCTTATAAATTCTCTAGCAGGTAAAAGCCACTAGTAAGAAATTAATGTTTTATGAATCAATTGATAAAATTACTTTTCAATTATATTGATCAAATCTATCGATTAAATTAAATATACAATTAAATGACGAAGATAAAATTATAGGAACATTAAAATAGCACAGTCATTATCAACACACAAGTATACCAAATTTTAAACACTCGCCCTTGAGGAAATAAACCACGAGATTCTAATTTTATGAGCATGGGAAAAATCAAGTTAAACCAACGTTTTTAAAAATTGAGCTACCAGTGACATTTTTCATATCATTTTTAAAGTTTTGAATATTTATTAAGTAAATGGGAAAATAATTTTGTCATGAATTATTAAAATGAAAGTTGCTATCAAATACCTTTAAAATTCTAGGTTATTAATGCATTCTTCGTTATTTAAATTGATTCTTGGTTTAATATTTACTAAATAGTACTTTGTCTTAGTTTATTTTTCGATTTTCAGTTAAATAAATGAAGACATCAAATACACACAAAATATGATTGGTAAATTTTTCGAGAGCTAACATTTTTACATTGCGTTCTTTCTTTCCTTAAAAAAAATGTAGCTAAGACTTTAAAGAATACTTACTCTACAATTGTACTTTACAATTAAACCATACAAATTATTCATATGACTTATTTATGATAAATATTTGGGCATTTGATTTGACGTTAAGGACGTCAAAAGTTGGACTATTAGTGTTTCTGAAAACTGCCATCATTATAAACAAAACATAGTAATTTGAAATGCAATGTTACTAGATAAACCCGTAAACTAAAGTTAATCAATCCAAATTCCGAAATTTCTCAAGTTTGTACAATAAACTATTTTGATTGCAAAGTTTTCTGATTAATAAAGTAAACAGGTAAAGAAAAATGATAATAATAAAAAAGAAAATATAAGAAACAGAAAAAAAACTGCAGTACAATAAAATCGTAAAATATAAGAAAATAAATAAAACAAAATATAAGAAATAATAATAATATACATATAAGAAAAACAAATATAAGCAAACAAAAGGACAAGTTTTCTCAATAAATCGAACGTTATAACAAAAATATGACTATATAACAGCAACGTAACAAATCACATGTATTACAAAGATCTATAACTCTACAAGGTAAAATAAAATAAAAGCGAAAAGAGAATATAAAATGTCACCAATAATTCTAACACAACACGGCTTGTTAATTTATCATATCGTTCTGATATAGAGAAATAAATTTCAATTCGCTTCTAATATGTAATGAAAAATAAAAACAATAGTAAATTGAAGAAAGGCTTATGAATCATCGAAAAATTGTTCTGGGCAAAGCATCTTGTGATATTTTTGATCCTTGAATTACTTTCTATCCTAAGCCATCGCAAACCAGGTAGATGTTGTTCTTTTACGAGTTATGTTGACTGCATTGACCCACTATGTTTTCCTTTATTTTTCCCGATAGGAACCTCGGTTCTTTGAAACCTCCCGTAGGAGCCATTCCCTGCTCTTGATAAATTATTCAAGATTGTTGAGGTGATGCTGTGTCGGGGATTTCCCTTTACCAAAGCTCCGTATCTTAAGGTATTAGTCAGGAAAGCATCTTCGATTTTATACTGAAGCTTCTTTGATTAAAGAAAAGCATAAATATTAAAATGACTGCGTAGAACTGTAACAAAGTTTTATTTATGTTTCTTGCTTAAATTTAAGCTGATAAAAATCCATGGAGGAAAATTAAGAATTTTTCAAAATAAGTGAATACTATTAATTGTATCTTTAAGAGAAGTCCTTTAGTGACTCCTTTTTATTTCTAAATTTCCCATTATTTTTACTTTTAGCCTATGAATTCAAACAGATTCCCATTATTTTATTATTCTTTTTTTGCTTTAACGCTTTGCAATCGGGAAAATAATTCAATGAATAATTATTCACATAATACATGAACCTGTTTATTACACCAAAAAATTATATGCAAAAGCTCTAAGTTGAGTTTCCCTGAATAAGGAATCTACATCATTTTAACATTCCGTAGGCATTTTTTGCAGTTCAAATTAAAAATAAATGAATAAAATGCTAAAATGATTCACCGTCTTGAATGGTGGCTGGGAGAAGACATTCGGCTTCAAAGGGTTAGAGAAGGAAAAGAAGAAAGGATTTTAAATTTCTTTATGAAAAGTTAACAAAACCACACTTTCGACAGAATTTAACAAAATAGGTGACTTTACAGAATATATTTTTTATATTATCGTAAATTAAGTGCTTTGATGTATTTAAGTTATTATTAAGTTGATATATTAAGACACTAGTAAGAAGAAAAGGGACTTTATTGGATAATTTATATCAGTGTATGATTTGCGAACAAGAATGAATTCCTGATAATAGAAATTGTTTCAAGATATTTGATTGTTCATCTAAAATCTCTTGAAAGCAGTAAAGGGATTTAGTTGGATAATTTATATTAGTATATGATTTGTAAAAAATAATGAATTCCATCAAATGGAAATTGCTTGAAAACATTTTTACAATTCATCTAAAGGCACTAGTAAGAAAAGAATGCATTTCATAGGATAATTTATATCAGTGCATGATTTCGGACAGGAATAAAGGTATTCAAAATATTATAACTGAACAAATTCTTCAAAGAAATGATTAATAAATTTTCTAAACCGATTACTTGTAATACATACCTATTGGGTGATATACAAATACGCTGAAAGCCGATATCTTTTTGTTGGGACTTTAAACCCCAAATATCGTTTATGAATTGAATAAGTATAAAGGCATCCATAGCTTGGAATTCTTTAGGATATTTATTATTTTTCACTTTCTAATTATGCCAACTCACGACATCCTTTTCGCCTTACCCATTTGACCACAATAAATTTTAGAACAGACCACCATTACGAATGCAGAACACGAGAATTGTTGAAAGGAATGTTCGCCAAAAGTGTTCCACAACGTATACCGGAAATATTTTATTTTCTTATATTTATGTAAGATATGTTCCTAGAACTATATTTTTAGCGTCTTTTTTTTCTTGCAAGATCTTTAATCCTAGAACTCTTTTTTCAATCTTGGAATTTTTTAAAGATCATTTTAGATTCTGTAGTTGCTTTTATCATTTTTAAAAAGGAAGATTCTGCTATGAAAAAAGGTTTTGGATTTTCCCAGTAGAAATTATGGTCAGGGAACATGGATGCTCAGTCCTTTTGATTTTTTTTTGTCGACCACATTTTTATTTGTTCGAAAAAATATGCTTTTTATTGTCTCGTTATTTTCTATTAAGGAGAAAAATTTATAAGAGAAACACGCTTTCACAATGTGGTTGGGCAAAAGTTATGGAAGAATTGCTTTTCTTTTTGAAAAAGTAAGCAGTCCTAGCAGTAAAATACTTTATTTGTGAAATGATTGTTTTACTTATTCACACTACTTCTTTTGCAGAATATTTTTTTAAAAATGGATTCTATTTTTTTTTTAATCTTCTCATATTTTTCAAGTGTATTTTATGCATAACGGGAAGTAGAATAATAAAACTATTTTAATGTTAAATATTAAATATTAAATCAAGTGTTAATATTAAGTATTAAAAAGTATTTTACTAATGTAGAAATAAAACACATTTAATATGCTAATCCAGCTTTTTATTGCCAATATTTTCTCCATTACCTGCTTTAGTTCGAAGTTTATCTTATATAGCACAATCCAATAAAATAAGTTTGCAATTACCAAACGATGAACCTATAAAAATTTTACCCAAGTATTGATATGGATATTGAATCGACTAGTTGCAAATTCATATATTTACCTGAAGATTATTCATTTATTTTCGAATACATAATAGACATGAAAATCTCTTATTTTTAAAATAAATATCTAGTAAAGAATTTGTTGCATCGTTTTTCAACCCAGTCTCTTAAAAAGTAAGATATTAATGGGTGCTATTTTATGGATGCTGAAAGGATACCAGATCAGTGTTCCACAGGCATAATGATAAACTTATCACTTAGACAACAAAAATAAGGCTCATAAGAAAGCTGGAATTTTACTGATATTTTTCCTAAGAGCCAAGATGGAAGCATCTTCTAGAAAATTCCATCCTCTGTCAGAAAACGTATATAAATGCATATAAAACGAGTCAACATTTTAATGAAGTCGGAGGAATGGAATCACTGTACGAGATCTGTAATTGTAACTTGAATGCAATTATATGGTTCCGTTATTTAATTAGTTATAATACAACCGATTATGCTATTGGTTTCTTCAAGAACTATTTTTATACGTTTCTGATGTGCTTTTGTACTTGGGTTTCATGTATTCTTGGGGAATAAAGCGTCGCTATGCATTATCAAACCTATTCCCACCTTGCCTTCGGCGGACGGATTATTTGTAAAAATATAGTGTCATACTAAATTTCATTATGCGCAGAGAAGTTTTAAATTGCATTTTAATTATAGAAAAACTAAAAACTTTACTTCAAATACTTTAGACCCCCGGGGGGGCACCTCGAAATGAGGATGAGATGCTTCCGGCATGGTGGTTGGATCTCGCCACCCTGGAGGGAACACTAATAGGTGGGGGATCTAACTCCTCACATCGATGACGGGATGTACTTCCATCGGGAAGGGTTGTACCGTGGCCGGTGAGGGCCCTTAGGACTCAACCACAGTTCCCGCCAATTGCTGTTGTGGTGTTCCGGTCATTCAGCCCTATGGTTTAAATCCGTGTGCCTTCGGGCGGGTCGGAGAGTTAGATGGTTGACTTACTTCAAATACTTTAAACTGTAGCTTAGCAATGAATTTGAAGATAAGAAAACTTGGTTTGTTGAGATATCGTTTTATATAAAAGATAGTAAGTACTCAGTCTATTCGTTATTCATTAAGAATTTTCCCCCATAATATAAATATGACTTAATTTCCACAAAAATGGAAATATTTTCAACTCTCTTTGTCTTGATTATATAATGGAATTCTTTATTCGATATTCTCTTATTTCTTGGTGAATTTAAGCGCTTAAATTTTATACATTTATCGTTTTGATAACAATACATTATTTTAATGTTTTCAGAACATAATTATTAGTTGATTAATTCAATTATATGTCTTGAAAAGATTTTATTATTCAATTTTTTCCACTTTGTAGCAAGTAGTTAATAGTAGTCTAAAAATCTTGTACTGTATGAAAAAGAAATAGTTAGTGCCAAAAAGCAAACTGCACATAAAATCTAAAAAACGATTTAAATTCAATTTTGGAACTTAACAGAAGAGATTTCAAGATCAGTGATACTTTGTTTTTCACATCAGGATTTATCATATCACTTCCACATTTTCCAAGTCACACATTGTAGTATCGATGATGTAAGTTGATAAGTTTTAGCATTTAGAATGTGTGGAACAATTTCATTTTCAATTTTTTTCGTATAGAACTTCTTAAATTTTATTACAATTTTACAAGAGAAAAAATGTTTTTGACAATTAATGCGTTTTAGATTTCCTACCGTCCTTTCATGTGGAAGAATTTTATATTACAACTTTGTCTTTATCTAATAATGAGGATGAATGCACTTATATTTGTGGGCTTTTTATAAGTAGGCTGTTTGACCTATCACTGCCAATCATAGTGCATATATATATATAATTAGGAAGGAGGTAATGCGATCCTCCGATCGATTTTTTAAAATTAAAATTTTAATTTCAGTATTAAAATTTATTAATTTTTTTTTCATCATAAATACCAAAAATATTTTAGTACAAAAATAATTTTTAAATCAACTTAAATTTTAAAGAGTCATTATTCTTATCAATTTTTTTGCCTTATACTTTTTCTGTATTTTTTAATCAATTTTTCACAATATTTTTAAGCATATTCTATAATAACTTTCTAACAAACTTATCTTGGGGAATTGGCAGTTAGTTCAATACCAAACTTTCTTTTCTAACAATCTTTTATTAATGAAGTGGAACTCAAATTGCTTTTATTGCTGCTTCTAATACTTCATCCGATTTTTTTTCCTCAGTTGATAATAAAGGTAACAAAATTCGACTTCGTTTTCCAGATTAAGTATATTTCATTACGATATATCATCACCGTTTCTTTTTGCGCCAAGCTGTGAATGAGGCCGCAACAGCTGTAAGCCGTTTAGAACAGTCTAACTCTACTTCCTAAGGAAATTCCCAATTCGTTAATCTATAAGAATTTCTTTCTTCTACATCCATACGTACACTGGTGTTTCTTTTTCCATTCAGTGTCCAAATCAGATCAATTGTTGTATTAAGTATGAAATGTTTCTTAGTTTAATTTCAGATTCAAGCAATGATAAAAAACGTTTTTTAAATGGGCTCGATTTTAAATACTATATCTCTTTCCTGTAATATAAATGCTTGTATATAAATATGGAAAGAAAATTAGGAAAGTGCACATTACAATATTACAATGAAGAGAACGAAGGTTCTAAAACAGTTTGAGTTATATGCCTATTAAAATTTGAAGTTAAAAATATTTGCTGAGGAAATTACTATAATTAAATTATATTAAAAGTTTTAGCAGCCATTAATTACGGAGAATCAACTGGTCTCTATAGGCAATTGTAGATAATATTTTTTTTTCAAATAAAAATGAATTTAAGTATTTCCATTATATATCATTCTACCAAATACTGATTTATTTTTACCCTCTAAAAGGGCGATAATTTCCTCCCTATACTGTAGCTTCCTTTTATAGCCTATTAAAAGTTTCCCCAACATAATTTATCATTTTTAATGAAGTATATTCTCAGTCTCCTTCTTCTTTCTCCTTTTCAAAATGGCTGTGTTTTAAAGTGCTTCATTATTTTTCCCAAATTTTGTATTTTTGAACTTTGTTCCTTCTTACTTGTAATTTATGAAATACTGAAAGAAGATTTATAGTTCAGATTTTCTTTTGTTGCTTAGTTATACATTCGCACATTGTAAATTCCA
>JAPMOR010038954.1:0-10409 GCA_026543865.1 Argiope aurantia | reverse complement strand
GCGCAAAGCAAATTCCAGAATGCAGAAACTGTAAAGAGTATCGCAAAGAACAAAAATTATGATTCGAACGAACCATATTTCAACATCGGAGCATTGCCCTGTATTTATTAGGGAGAGAGATCAGTTGATTAAACAAACGAATTATGAATAATAAGCCTTTCAATGATAATTCTTGGCGTATTATTCAACATAATATAGGTCGGGTTAAATATGCGACAAAGGAATTCCCAAATTTGTTTGGGGACAATATTCCAGATGTTTACTTGTTACAAGAACCATATACAATGAAAGGAAAAATAATAGGATTTCCCCTAGGATGGAGAATAATTTCTCACCCTAATGGGAAAGCGATTATAGCAGTGAGAAACCAAGATATTTCTGTTTTGACAAGATTTACTAGCGAAAACATAGTAGCAGCCAATTTATCAGTGGGAAATAGGGAAATTACTGTGGTATCGGCATACTTCCCACCAACTCACAATAAAGAAGAATTCTGCAGAGAACTTGGAAATCTGTTTGAACAGTTGGGGACATCATCCATACTTATTGGAGGAGATTTCAATATTCATAGTCATCTGTGGGGAAATGAAATTCCCGATCATAGACCACAAGATGAAGCCGGCTCGTTCATAGAGTTCACCTTTAAGAAGAACCTTGTTATTTGGAATGATCCAAACTCATTGCCAACGTTTCAATCTGCACGTGGAAGAAGCTGGATTGATGTCACCTTATCAACTAAAGACCTGCATGACAGAGTAATGGGCTGGAAGGTAATCCAAAGTACTCTGAGTGACCATGGCTTTTTGGATTTTCAAATTAATATGGGTGACAAAGTTTTTTCAGCAGAAAAATTTAAATTAAGCAAGTGGAAAATTCGAAAAATTAGTTCTGAAGTGGCTGAAAAATATGCTACTATAAGCGAAAGAATGCAAAGGATAAAAACTAAAAATGATTTAGAAGTACGGGTTATAGAATTTACAGAATTCATTCAAGGAATTAGCCAAAGATCAAACAGTAAAGAGACAAATCTTCTCAGGGTCCCCTGGTGGGACACTGAACTTCAGAAACAAAGGAAACTGACAAGAGCCTTGCGGCATAGATACCAACGATGTAAAAACACTGAAGAGAGAATGAAGAGAAGACAAATTTATAAAAAAATAAATCAATATACAGAGGAATGTTAAGAAAGAAAAGTATTGAATGCTTTGAAAAGTTATGTAGCGAAATAACGAGAATGAACCCTTTTGAGCTACCTTATAAATTAGCGGCAGATAAAATGAAAAGGAAAACAGTTTTGCACGGTGTGAAAAAACAGGATGGAACAAAAACCAAAAATACAAAAGAAACTATTGTGAGATGCCTTTTCAAAGAGGAACAGTCTCAACAAGAGAGTAAAAAGAAGAAGAAAATGAGGAAAAGTATAGTTATATGAAACAAAAGAAAAAGATAAAATATTCACAATTAATGAAATAAGAACAACGATTAATAAAATGGCTAAAAAGAAAACACCTGGATTAGACAACATCCCGATGGAGATGCTTGGTGAAATTAACAGAAAGTATCCACTCATACTTTTAGAGCTACACATCAAGTGCCTAGAATTAGGTGCGTTCCCTAATCAGTGGAAGGTAGCAAAACTAATTTTAATTCCTAAAATTAATAGAGACTTAGAGGATCCTAAATCCTATAGACCAATTTGTTTGCTAATAACAGCAAGTAAAACCTTGGATAAACTGATAACTCAAAGAGTACAGCACTTATTAATGGCACAAAATAGACTGCATCATGATCAACATGGTTTTAGATATAACCACTCTTGTGAAACAGCCCAAAATGCACTATGGAGTAAAATAAAAGCTGCGATGAATCAAAAACTAAAAACAACAGTTATATCTTTGGATGTAGCTGGAGCGTTTGATTCAGTATGGAGGAAAAGCATTTTATATGCTCTTATAAAAATGAATTGCCCGAGCAATCTTTTTGAAGTGATTAAAGATTACTTCAATGAAAGGAAATGTATTTACCAAGATGGAGAGAATAATTGGGAATTTATAATGGATAGAGGAGTGCCACAGGGCTCATGCAGCAGACCGTTATTCTGGAACTTGTTTATGAATTAAAATCAATCTTCCAGTGAACCGCTTTGTACAGGCGTATGCCGATGATGTGCTACTAACAATCTCGGGAAGAACAAAAGATGAACTGGAAATTATAGGAAAACCAATCATTCATAGGCTAGTAAAATAGGGCAAAATACATAAACTTGAGTTTAATGAAAGGAAAACAATTCAAGTGCCTATCACATTTGGAGAACGTTTAAAATTAACAGATCCGCCTAACATAAAAATGGGCATTAACAATATAAATGTGTCGAATAAAATTAAATACTTGGGAGTTACATGGGACAGTAAATTAACATTTACGTCGCATTTTAGTAAGGTCAAGAAACAAAAGAGGATGTATTAACATATAAATTAATGACAGTTGCGGATAAATTTTTTGAAAAAAGGAAATACCATCTAAGAAGAATCTATACTGGGGCTATTGAGCCATTTGTTCTCTTCAGGCACGGAGCATGGGGACATAGGCTAAATCTAAAAAAAATCAGAGAAACGTTAAATTCAATCCAACGACGCCTTCTCATCATTATTTCTGGGGCATATAGCACCATTTCTACAGAAGCCCTTCAAGTGATAACGGGAATTTTGCCAATGGACCTCAGAGCAACAGAAACTTTCAATAAATTTCAAATAAGAACTTCTAGTAAGTTAAATAGTTAAAATAGTTAAGTTAAAATAGGAAACAAATGCTTCAGCAAAACGGATTATGAGATGTGTTTTGACAGATTCGAACAACATCCTGCAGAATGGTTTATTCATGATTTTCAAATGAAAATCCCAGATAGGGATGGAATAGAAATTTTTACAGATGGTTCAAAAGATGAAAATAAAGTAGGAGCTGTAATAGTAGTAAACTACTACGGAAAAGAGATCGATAAAAGTCTTGTGAAATTATCGAAGAACCATACCACAAGTTTCCAGGCAGAAGTGCAAGCTTTAAAGATGGCCATTGAATATTGTGAAAGGGTGGAGGACGGACAGAAGTGCTCAATTTTTTGAGGTTCTCTGTCAGTCCTACAAGCCATACAATCATCTCACAATTGTAATAAGGAAATATGGGCGATAAAAGAAAAGATAAAAAGTGAAAAAACTAACAAGTGGATAGAGGTGAATTGGGTTAAGGCTCATATTGGGATATATGGTAATGAAAAGGCGGATCAATATGCAAAGTTGGTGGCACAGAAAGAGGGTGTTTATATGGTTGTCCCCAAATCAAATGGTGTCTTAAAATGGGAATTAAGAGAAGAAATAAAGCTTCAATGGTTTGACAGATGGTATATGTCCAAAAACGGAAGAGTAACTTTCGATTTTATTCCTAATCCAGAAATAAAAATAAGAAGATACCATCCACTGATAATTCAAATTATATCTGGGCATGGGAGATTTCCTGCATATTTCCAAAGATTTGGAAGAATGCAGGACAATAAATGCATTTGTGGAGGAATCGGTACTGTTTACCACTATTTAAAGGAATGTATTAAAATCTCGGAGTTAAGAAAAAATCTGAAAATTATAAATAATGACTTAAGCACAGTACTGATGGTACCAGATAATCTTAAAACTCAGAAGGACATGATGTCAAAAATTGTCAGTTTTTTACCAACTATTTGAGAGTTTGTAGATAATGAAATAGGACATTAATTGACCAATTTGTGGCCAATTACCTAGAAGAGAATGACAGTTTGACAAACCGGTCAATGCAAGGATGGACAATGCTAAAGATAGCAGTCGGCCACTACAAATCCTGTTGATACTGCTACGTTCAGTTGTGGTGGGGTGGTCGGGTGTACGCTACAACAACAACAACACGCTACAGGGCTCCGAACACTTTCTGTGACTTCTTGATCACCTTGTATAATGAAAAAAAAATGGTATACCTGTGCTATAAAAATTAAGTTGTTCTGAAAATGAAAGCAATGAATTCAATAAATGAAAAGGAATTTAGATTCTTATTTATAAAATGCTTCTAAAAATTTGCTTTGGTAAATATATACCGCCTTTTCTTATCATAATAATTAGAGACGATATAAAATTAAAATGCCTCTATAATTCAGAAACCCATATTGTGAAATAAATGGAATGAAACGTGTTTCGTCAGTTGATGCTCGTTTATATTAATAATATGCGCATCAATGTAATTTTGCAATCCAGTTCCAATTTAATTTTCATGAAAATCAAAATATGGAATAAATACCAGGCAGTAATTTTCTTGATTTAATTTGTTGGGTTGGCCGTCCGAAACTTACCACTATATTTGATACTGGATATAGGACAGGAAAAATGCGAGATGGAGTGAAAAAGATTCCAAAAATGGTTTTTATTGTTTATATAAAACGTTATTATTGTGAGATGAAATGTTTACATCGAAAGCATTAAGAAAAGTTATATAGCGAGCCGTCGAAGATTAAAATAGCTTAAGCAGGGCTATAAGTTTCTTTCGTGCAAAAAAGGGCCATAAAAATAATTTCAAAATAGTTTTTTCATTAAGTATATACATTTTTTTATTATTACAAAATTTAAAAAATAAGGATTATTTTCCGATTCCTTGCATTGTTTTGAAAAAGAATCTAAAGAAAACAATAAAAAAAATAAAGCAATAAAAAAGAGATTGAAATATTTGGCTAAAGAATGAAAACATGCCTTTGTACATTTAAAATTTTCGAAATACATATAGATGACTTTAATAAAACAAAAACTGAAGATGAATCATGAAGTTGTTAAGTAGGACTAATAATAACTAGTTAATAGTAATAATAACTAGGACACTAAAACAAATTAAGAAAGTTTCAAACTATGCATTGTTTTGCAATAATATATTTGAAATAAAATTTCAAAAACATTTATAATTTGAAACAAGAAAAATAAAAAAAATTAAGTCAATTACTACTTATTTTTTTATATTATTTGTTTATCTCTTATATAAATTACGATCCGGTGTCGTTTCAGTAATCACAGCTAAGTGACAAACTTGGCAACCATTTGGCAATATGGCAACGGATTTGGCGACAAAACAGAAATTACTGGACATATTTAATTAATTATTTATTATTTCAAAAAAACTGTATTAACATCAAGTGTCATCTACTAAAATTTAAAAAAAAAGTATTTGAACATGAGTGGATGAATAAAAGGTATTTTATTAAAGATTGAAAATTTGAACAGTATATATATATATATATATAGGAAGAGTTTGAACTTATAGTAGTAATTGAAAAAATACAAAACAAATTTTGTCTGAAAAGAATCATAAATATAATTTTCGTTAAAAAAGAGAATCGAGAATATTCGAAATATTACACAATACAATAAAACCAATTACCAAATTTTAAAGATAATTTAGCTCAATCTAATTATTTCGAAAATAACACAAATGAAAAAAAAATTATTCAAACCACAGTTATATTTCTTTCATTTTAATGCATTTCTGGAAAAATAAAACACGCTAATAATTATGTTCAGAAAAATAATTTAAAAAGCTTATTGTGAGCTATTATCTTATATGATTTGAAGTCTTCTGAGGCAAAAGGAAAATACATTTCCATAAAATACATCCATTAGTTGCAGACTGTAAGCCCCAATATTAACTCTCTGAACAGGACTGATTCTAAGAAATGGCGAAAAAAATCAAAGAAATTTTCTTTCATTTTTTCCAGCCTGTAAACTGTTATCTCCTTCGGAAACTATTTTATTGAATGAGAATGCAGAAAAAATGTCGAAGATACTTTCTGAAAATTTTAAAACTATATGTATGGTCATATTTCCGGTCATTAACACTTCGAAACATTGTTTCTTAAAAAATGCCCAAATTGCAATCACATAATGAAATCTGCCTATATGTATTTCAAGAAAATAATTAAAACATTATTAATTGATTATAAGTATTACCATTTTTTTCTAATTTCCATATGAAGTCAAAAATTGTTGTTAGTTTCCAATATCAAACCGTACAGTCCATCAAAAGGGATTTCTTGTAATCAGTGAATTGCGATTGTAATTTTTACTGCTTGTAATCAGTAAAAGATAAATTCAAGAAAAATATGAAATTTAACATTGAAATATATCCTCTTAAAACTAGGAAAACTGCTTTAATATAAGAGAACATCTATATAATTATATTTTCATGATGCTTAACTTCTCCATACATAAAAAAGTTTTCTGTGTTTTAAAATATTTCGAATAATTAAAAATTCTCAGATACAAAATTACAGATGCATGGATTTAAAAACATCGGAGAGACACATAAAAAAAATTAGGGTCCGTTTCAAAATAGGCAAATTAGCAAAAAGATCATTTTTATTAATACTTTATTTCGTTCAAGTTCTCATTTCAATCTCTGACAAAACTTTGCTCTAAGGAAAATGAATGCCTTTTTTTAAATGTTCGCCATTAAGGAATAAGAAATCGTTATTAAATTAGAAGAAACGTGACTAATGAGAAATTCTCCTTGCACTCTCCTAATTCTTATATATTCAGAAGATGCAGAAAAAGACAGAAGAACAGAAAAACTAGTGCTTGTTGTTTAACCCTTAATAACCTAGAGTATCAATTTTGATACCAATCTTTTAAACCGAATGTTCACATTACTATTAGTTTTTTTTTATAGGTTGGCTGTACGTATTTTACTGTTGTATAATATTCTTTCCAACGAAATTTTTAAAAAAATCAAATGTCATTATTGTTTTATTTTATCTATGACATATTACTTGCGCGGCAAAGTGAACAAGTAAACACATTTTACTAAAAGTTTTGTTGAACACAAATTTGATATATTTTCTTTTTCTGAAGAATATAAATACTTTTGAGGTAAGAGAATATATTATTTTCGCTATGATATAATTATTTTTTGCGAGTGCATGTTTTACTTGAAGAAACTAGTGCTATTTTTGTGAGTATCAATTTTGATACTTCAGGCATTCCGTCCTACATAAAACCTACCTACTAATTCTTTAGCTATTTTTCCCTTCATCTAGACCCTCAAGCAAACACAGTAATATTAAAAATAAATCACTTTCGTAAATCAGGCTACTAAGGGTTAAGTATAAGAGTGAATACACAGAAACTTTAGGAAGATATTGCAATTTTTGGAAGGTTACGCATAAAGAAAATAGAATGCATTGTAATAAACAATACAACAGAAAATCGGTTTATTTGGTGAAGATATCAATTACCAAAGGGTCAACAAAAATATATACAATATATATCCCCCAAAGTAGTTTAAACATAATCAGAGGTCAATAATATCTGATCAGTGTTTGAGGGATGACTGTTGTATATTTCAGGGTTAATATACATATTGCAAAATTTCAATTATAGCACACAAACAGATACTAAGAAAGCATTTATTGACTTTCATTCATTTTTAAAAAATAATCAGATAATTTATGAATTGAATAATTTAGAAATTTGCTCCAAAAACTATACTAAAAATGTAAAAAACTTTGTACAGAGTTAATGTTATTCAAAACTAACTGAAAACACCTGTCATGACTCCAACGGCTCCAAAAGTTGTTTTGAAGATTAATGTAATAATATTCATAAAATTTTGTATTTATATATATTTTATATTTTTTATACTAATGTTTAAATTGCATTTCTCAAAAAAGAGGGATTTTATTTCAACCCTTATAGAACCCAATTGAAAACTTCCAGACGTCGATAGAGTAATTATTTACTCTGCGGATGCTAGTTATAAAGATAAACCATAATCGATATTAGAACTTTCAGTTCTGGACTAAATGTTCGCTTGCTAGCATAAAAGTTACTTGAAAAAAAAATAACGATTTCTGCATAACATGTATAACGTCTCATCCTTCCAGGCAATGTAAGGAACATTTTGCAGTCGCTAAACTGAAGAATAAAAAAGACTTCAAGAAGAATGGTGAGAATTCGGAAAACGATGTTTGTATTCGTTTATAACTAGGCGACAATACGTTTACATACAGCTTAAACTTTCAGAACACAAAAATATTTCTTGTTTCTGATATACAAAATTCATTTAGTAAGCCAAATTTTCGCAAAAAATTCGGCCAAAATATTTTTCTTATACCATTTTTTTTTCTGAGATATAATAAATATTCATTTTCTCATTACATCATTATAAAACCGATATTTCACCTATCGACAAATGATATTGAGCATAATTATGCTTGATTAGCAAATTTCTTTGAATTCATGATGAGTGGACGATGTATTACTTTACAAGTATTCACTTAAAGCAATATTAAGAAAATGAATAAATGGGCATTATTGTCTATATGTTTACATCTGAAAATTTAATTAGTTCCTCAAAATTTAAATGTAACCACATTTCTTCAAATTTTGTCAATAGAAATGTGATATTTTGTCTAAGCAATGTAAGAGAAACTTTTTACTACCTGGCATTTTTGCATTATAGATGACATAAAAAATGCAATTTTATTCCTCTTTTTACTTTTTTTATAATTACTTACCTTATTTAATGAAACTTTGTAATTGGAAGTACACATATATATAAATAAAAGTTTAGGGAAAAAAAAGAACTTTTTTTGATTTTATATGAATACCTTCGGTATGTTCTGGACTTTATTTCATTTCTTAACATCCTTCTCAATACTAATATCACATTTCGTAAATAAGAAATTAGTTAATAATAATTAGTAAATAATTCATTAGTAAGTACAGATAGATCAATCCTAATAAATACATTGAAGAAAACAAGAACTCCGTTATAACACGCAAATACTGTCTGTAATCAGAGTAGAGCAGGAAACTAGCTTCGAATGCCTCTTCTCATCGCCAAAAATGCCAAAAATCTTAAAACGCCAATCAAGACGGCTAGCCTGAAAAACAATATGGCAAAACAATTATTCTTAGCCAATTTAATTTTTCATTTTGACCATTTGGCATTGTTGGCGAGGTAAAGAGGTACCTTCAATACTATTTCAATTATTATTATGTCGCAGCCTATCGAATCTTTCGTAAAAATATATTCGTTTATCCACTATTCAATTTGAATTAAGACCGATAGTTGTAAATTCGGGTGAACCAGAGTTTAACCCACTTCTTCGCAACGGTTATACCGTAAATTCTTCATATTACGTATATTTTTAAAAAAATAAAAATGTTATACTTAATTAAAATCCAGATCATTGTGCAACAACTCAATGCATCAGACATAGCAGTAGATTCAGGATGGTTAAGATCATTTTGATGGCTGTGATAAAAACGACTGATGAAAGAGTCTAAAACTTTATCGTCAGATATGTACATTTTTAACAAGCCTCAGAATAGGTTAATCCAAATATAGTCTGAAATGCAACATCAAAAGCGTATGCATAGCACCAATTAAATCAACAATTCTTGAATCATAAAATACTCTTAAATTTCATTAATCACTGCGCCTCCATATCAGTAAAGTGAATCAATTTTATTTTTATTCGTACAATCAGTTAGTTCAATAGTATCTGATGTTTTATAAATATTTTATATAAGTTCAATTAAATACTAGTAGCACCAAAAATAATATTACAATCAGAACTTATAGAGAAAAATGGAGTCACAATAGTTTAGAGAAAAAAACTTGTATTTACAAAAAAAATGAAATGAAAGGGTTAATATAAAATGTAAATAAAAAATTTAAAACTGTTTTTTCCCTCGTTTTATTTCCAAAAGAATATTTTAAAACTCTATAAATATACATATAAATGTATCTTTAATTTGCTGATAGATAATATTTCAAAGAATCAAGGGGGATAAAGCGACTCATAAGGCAAGCTGGCCCCTTCGCGTCACCAAAGGTAGAATAATGTTAGAATTGATCATCAGCACAACATTTGACGTATTATGACACAAAAAACGAATTCCGTTTATCTTTAAAACATTATAATATAACAGCTTTTTTGTTAATAAAGAATTATAATTTTTTTTACAAATAATGAAGGTTCAATTCACCAGACCAAAATTAATCTTTCCGTTAACATAAAATTATATAAGCTCCATAAGTATTAATTCTTCCGGAAGCGATTTAAAAACTGTTTTTGTTTAGAAAGAAAATTTAAATATATGATTATGAAAATTTTACAAAGCCATCCTAATTTCCGTCGACGAATTATTAATATAAAATTAAAAACATAACAATTTTGAAAGAAATTTTGACATTGTTAGCAACATCAGATTCTTAACTTCAACTTTCACTTCGCAAACAATGGATCTGATTGGCCAAAATTCATGGAACGCCAGTTTCACAATTAAAGACGCCATTTTTAGTGAAAGTGTTGACTTGTGTGCATAAACTTTGAGACTTTGTGTATA
>JAPMOR010038941.1:58614-71753 GCA_026543865.1 Argiope aurantia | reverse complement strand
ACACACACACACACACACACACACACACACACACACACACACACACACACACACACACACACACACACATACACGCACGCACACAAACACACATGATATTTTAAAACTAATTTAAATCTTAGCTAACTTTCTAACTTTTATCATAATTAGCCCATTTAGCCCATGTTAACTGATTTTTAGATGTTATCTTATTTCCAATTCTAATTTATTTTATTTAATTAATTCTAACACGCTCTCTAGAAAGCTGATGACTTTTCTATTTTCCTCTTCAGAGCTAAAGGATAAAAATCTTTAATGCATTCAACATTCTTTTAAACATACCCAAGATTTCCTTTCCTAAGTCTACACGTTTTAAAGAAACACCTATTAGAAATTTCATTTTAAATTCACTGAAGGGAAAAATTTCGCTTTGTATTCAGGTATCAGGTTGTAAGCAGACGCTGTTTCACTATAGATTCTTTGCTATATAATTTTTCTATTCAGTCCATTTCTAAAATTATTTTAAGTTTATTTTAGGACAATATTTTTCATTTTCGAATCTGACTAAGAGCTTTCGTGGTTGCTACAAGTATTTCATCTGTTTTTTCTTCCGTTATTGATAATCAAGATATAAAGATTTGGCTGAATTTATAATATTGAAGTTTCATATCATTGAAGTTTCGATAATAGGCATGGTTTTAATAAAAGTTTTGATTTTTTTTATATATTTATGATTGACATCAGAATTATGCAATGATGAAAAAATTATAGCATGATCAATTTTAAATCCTGCTGTTCTATTCCGTGATGTGTTGTATTTACATTAATATGGGATAAGTTTGCAAGTTTGGGGGAAATTTAATTTTTGTGCTATTGCAATGATTGTAACAGATTGTTGCAGTTACAATTTCTGTGGCAATCTGATAAAAGCCATAACTACCACCAAACAAATCTGATGTAAATAATAATAATATCAAGGGAAAGAATCCGAACTTCTAGTTTCTATATAATTTTCAATAATTTTCGTTTATTTTTACCATCAATTAGAGCTAAACTATCTGTTTATGCTTATTTTCAAATAGTTTTTTTTTACTTTCTCGTACACGTCGAATAGCGAATGTAATCGTAATCGTCAAACAATTCGAACACGAGATTTTGACAAATCTCCACGTTTTATATCTCTAAAAGTTCGAAAAACACATTTCTGGAAAATTACCATCTGTTTGTATATGACAAAGATCTTTCAAAAACGCTTTGGGCTATGCTGCTGAAATTTGGTATATGACATTTACACCACATTGCAGATTTCTATCAAATTTTGAGTACAATCTGTTCATGCATTAATTCATATGAAAATTACAAAGTAAAGAGATCTAGACAGATAAGATTATGTGCACAGGTTTAACAATTAACTTGTTAGAAAAGACCATTATCAAATTTTTAGCCAAATCCAAGTCAGAGTTGACTGTTTGTTGGTCTGTATTTTCAAAAACATATAAAAGTGATAGTTCAAAAAAAGCAAAGAAATAAATATATCAAATTAGGTATGAAATTGTGTGACCACCAGTGCAGTCAAATTTTATTTCAATCTCTGTATCTTAATTATTAAGTATTGTGGCACGTTTCATCATGCTGCCAGCTCACGTGTCATCCTCGACGTGTGATAGCAATTCAACATTACGAGATTCGTCCCCAAATTGTCCTAGTTTTGCTTTAAATGGGACGTTAATATAACGAAACTAAACTAAACACAATTTTTTATTTCAAAGAAACTTTTATGAAATATGCGGAGGATTGTTTATATTTTTCATAAAAAATAAGTAAAAAGAAAAATCCTAGCCATGTATAAATCAACTCTCTGCAATGAAAAAAAATGTTTGGGTGGGAGGGGGTCGGAGTCAATCGTTTCAAGGCATTAAACTTTTTTTTTTCATTAAACTTCCAAACCCCATTTGTTTTTATCGAAATACTCGAATGCAGGTCCTTTTTCGCTACCGTTCACAGTTTAAGCTCGTTTTCACTTCACCAAATGACAGGGGCAATTTTGAAAATAAATGGTTCTTCTTTCTCAAATTCAGCGACTGTCGAATATCGGAAATTTAAAAATAGAAGAAGCTAATACTTGCCTTCTACAAGAATAAAATAATAAAAAAAGTAATACTCTTATAAAAAGAAGCATGGCATTTAGTGTTCAGTATTTTTTGAATTTTTTTTTCTTTTTTTAGAAACATTTTAGTAATTATAGTGTTTGTTTTAGTAGTTTGAGACGACCACTTTTCGACGGTTCTATCTCACTAAGGGGTGACACGCGGAAGGATGTGCGCCATTCTCGGAATTTGCTTTATTGTTAAATGTAAACATCTCCCCCTTTTCTCTTTCCTCTCACCCCTATTTTGCTGAATGAAACCCCATCCTAACACATGCTCAAAAGCGCGTAGGGTTTTAGAATCCGTTGGCAAACAATACACGGTAGCAGTTACTTGCTTTTCGGAATTATTTAAAGTTGAGTCTGCCCTAAAAGAAGCAATTCCATGTAATTTGTGGAAGATTAGATGATATTAAATTCTGTATTGGCGACAAAATTCCTGTTTGGCTGTTATTTTGGATACACTAACAACCCTCTATTACTCTGCTTTATTATTGTTTCTTTATTATTTTTTAAAAAATAAAGTTTTTTGATATTAATGTTTTTATATAAAGTTCTTTGATATTGTATGCCAAAATAATCTCTCGCTCACTTTTCTGCAAATGCATGAAATTATAAGCTAAAAACATTTTTAACAGAATATTCTTAAATTCAATGTTCTAAATAAACAATAAACAATGTTCTTCTAACAATTAGCAATAATGTTGCAATATATTGCTAATTGCTATATGGAATTATTACATTAATTCCACAGTAGCTAGTTTTGAAAGCTAAATGTATAAAACTATAAAATTAATTTGTATTGAAATGAGAGAGATTTTTTTAAAGATTTGTTCGAATGGACACATTTTTGGCATCATGAGCAGCAAATTTTTGTTTATTCAACAGTATCACATAATTTTGTGGTCAGTTAATCATTCGTAAGCAATTTTTTAAATTAAGTAATAATTGCAATGCATTAAAATAATAAAATACCTTTAAAATTTTATTTTCTGAAGAGAAAGATACAACATTAGACCACGAAAGAAAAATTTAACACTTTCAAAAGTAATATAGCTAATCTTTAATCATTCATTCACATTTCATTTAATTTCTAGTAAATTCCATATACTTGCAAATATTTCTCATCAATCAGATTCTAAACAACTTGATGAATAATGCTGCAAAGTTAATCAAGATATGATTGATTGTCTAAATTCTCATAAATTCGAATTCCTTCTTTTTAATATTCTATATCGTACGCCCTTATTTCCGCACGTTAATTATTCATATTCTAAATTATAACACTGAGCTGTGATGATTGGTTTTACACTCATTAGGCCCCAAAATTAATATATTTTATGGAAATTTTAATTATTTTATGAATTTCACGATAAATTCTAATTTAAAATGATCAGATTTTTCAGGGTGGTTATTGCTGCTTGTTGAATTCTACGGTGGGAAAAAAGACATAACATTTTATTTTTTAGGGGAAATAAATATGGAAAAACAATACCTAGAAATTCAGTAAACACTAAAATAATTTTTCTCTTTATTCCACTTCTTTTTCTTTAGAAAATTCCTTTAATGAGCTTTTAAAGTTCCTCTTTAAAAGTTGAAAAGCAATGACAGAATTTTTAAAAATAATTATAAGGGAAAATATCTGTTCGTTGCTCTACAAGCCAAATTTTTGATCTTGAGTTTCTATACAAACTATTACATTCTATATAGTATTTTTTAAAGAATTTATTGTAATTAAAAACAAATTAAAGAGAAACAAAATTTTAAAAGATTTCTCACCTATAATTTTAAAAAATATTATTACAAAAATGATTTTTATATCATTTTAAAATACAAAACCTTTTCTTTTAGTGACATCAGTTTTACTATGAAATTATTTCTTGAGAGCTCTGAAATTATTTAACATTTCGAAAAAAAAAATACAATAATAAATGACAGTTTCAAAAGTGTTCTTACTATAACTTCATAACTCTTTTTTAAATTTGGAACTCCATAACTTTCGTTAATGAACGATAAAATTTGTTACTTCAATAAATTAAAGTAAATATGAAGGAAAATGAAAAAAAAATCCTGTACTGAAATGAATAAAATAAAGTATAATCAATAAATCTTTATTGATTATTTCGTACTCTAAAGATAAGCTCATTAATTAGTACAAATGATAAGTGTAGTTTTCGAATTTTCATTATGAAATATTGAAGTTTTTGAATATAATTTTTTTTAAATATTTTATTTTAGAAAATAAGAAAGTCTAGACAACGATAATTTTCGATAAATAGTTTACTAGTTTCGAGTTTCATCGTAAAACAATATCAATATTGTAAATGACGCTAAGTTTGTTCCATAAAAATGTATTAATTACAGAAGACATAATGGCATTATAGACTATGAAATATTCCATTAAACAATATTGGATTTCATTGATTTTCAGAATTTGCGGAGAATCGATTTCAGCACTTATAAACCTGGTAGAAAATTTCTTCAATAATTAGTTCATTAGTACTGAAGTTTTAATAGGAATGAAATGGTCCGAATGAAAGTGGAAACTTTATGTGACTGTCAAAGACAATAAGTTAGGGATTCAAAATTTAAATTATGACTTTTCAATGATCATTTACTTTGAAAACTGCAATTAACCTTAATTCGTATTGAATTACCATTTAGTGAGGTGACAAGAATCTTCTTTATGTATTGTAAGATGAAAATTTAATAACCCATAATTGTTATATTTGAAAACTGTTTACTAAAAATATTCTTGTAAGATATGCGATTCCACTTTTTACATAATTTTATATGTCAAACGAATTTTCTTTTCAACTTGTCCATTTTTTCATTCATTTTGATATTTAAGTAGATTATTTACTTTTTAAAATCATTGATGAAAAAACTAAATCATAATCTATTATGTTAATATATGTACGTATTTAGTCATAAAATGTTAAAATTATACGGTTAAAAATAGTTTACTATGCTGAGCGTGCAAACAACCAAGTGAAAAAAAAATATTGTTTATATTTTCCATTTATATAAAGTATACAAATAGAAAGAATTGTAATCGTCACAGAATTCGAACTCAAGATTTTGATTGAGTCAGAAAATGCCAATCTTTAGAATTTTGCATGTCTGTAAACACGATAATTAAAAAACGTTTTGAGCTAGACGGATATGTGTTCTTTACATCTCATTCATAGACTTTATCACATTTTGAACGAAATCCCTTCTGAGGAAGTTTGTCTGTATGGATGTCCGGGTACAATTAAACATGATAAATGCAAAACACAATGAGCTGGATAGGTATAATTTGATGCATATTTTTAGCATCTAAAGGGTAATCACAGAAAACTACTCTGATCCCCCCCCCCTCCGAAGGTGCATAAATAAAGCAGAATGACTAGGCGCCGACAGCATTAATGGGAATTAAAGGTAAGTCCTCAGGGCTATCAACAACAACGGTACAACTCCTCCCGCAGAAGTCATGTTCCGTCGTCAGTAGGGTATAGCTGCCGCACATTATTTCCATATACACTAACGTAACGAGAACCAACTACAAAACGAGAAGCTTCTAAAAATAAAAAACAATTACTCTGAACTCCCACACCCCCTCGAAGGCAGACTGATAAAGTAGAATAATTTGACGTAGCAACAGCATAAGTGGGAAATTAAGGTTATGTCCTCAAGGCCAAGGTACTTCTTCTCCTACTTGAATCATGTCTCGTCGTCATTAGAGTTAAGCTGGCCTACACTATTTCTATACACACTAATATATATGAAGAAACAACCATTTAATAGGAGGCTTCTCATCTCTTGTCTGATGGTCCCCTGGTCTGATTTTATGCTATATGGTCTTCTGGACAATTTATCGTGCGAACATCTAAAGGTAGTAAGAAAAGTATCAAACATGGAACCAAATCTTTCGAAGGGTTGATAATCTATTATTCTGTTCTTGTAAACACGAAGTGAATTAAAAACGTAGTGACTTCAATATATGAAATATGGTAAGTAATTTTATGACAAAAAATTACTTACCCTATCAAATTTGAATTATAATACGTGAGAGAAACATACTTATTCGGGTTTCTGATAGTTTTGTATTAATTCTATTCTAACAATTAATCGCCAAATGGCGCACTTTAATTTATTATTCCCTAATGGCAGTTTACCAATAGTATGTTTTATTCTTTGTTTACATTGTTCACTTTATAAAAAAATTATAATTAACTTCAGTTTCGCCAATAGCAAGCGATTAATAATACACAAGTACATTTATTGGAGAATATGCCAGAAAGTTTCTGGGAGACCATTCTTTCTAATTTTTTCTGTTTAAAAATTTCTGCCAAAACAGCATTTCTAATAATGTTTAGAATTTTATCACCGGAGTTAAAAGGCGTTTATAAGTCATAGTAGATGTATTCGCTTTGAGTATTTATTAAGTATTGTATTAAAATTAAAATATTTTTACACAAATGTAATGTATTACAAAGAGGATAAGTCAGGCATCTAACTCTCCGACCCGCCACGAAGGCACACGGATTTAAACCATAAAAACTGAATGACCGGACCGCCGCAACAGCAACATTGGTGGGAACTGTGGTTGAGTCCTAAGGGCATTCACCGGCCGCGGTTCAACCCTCCTTGAAGGAAGTACGTCCCATCATCGATGGGAGGAGTCAGATCCCCCACTTATTTGTGTACACTCCAGTGTGGCTAGATCCAAACACCTTTACGGAAGCATCTCATCTTCATAACGAGGTGCCCCCCCCGGTGGTTTTGAAGGTAGGTAGAACTCTATATTAACAGCAAAAGGTTCGAATACTGAAAATAAGTGTTCAAAGGCCTCACAATTTGCAAATACATACGCTTCGCAATTTAGGCACATAACAGAGCTGTTGGTCTTTTGTAAATCTGCACTTAATTAATCCCGTACTTTTTGTATACATAATTATAGTTAAATTTCCACCCGGGGGTTTAAAAAGAGGATAAAGAAGGTTTTCGCAATTTTTAATTTGTTATGAAATACTTTAAAAAATTTTGCTAACATGTATTTCTTTATGAAGCTTTGGGTTATCAATATATTCCATACCATAACTCAAAGCGGAATTGAATATTATATATATTGCTCATTAAAAGCAAATCGTACTTAATACAGAGGTGTTGATTGCACTTAAAATTTAAGGGCAGCAAGATTTAGATTATTAAAAAAACAGCAATAGGAACTCCAAATTTATATACTTTACAAGAAGTCTTTGACGGCCAAATGTTTCGCCGGGAATACTGTTTATATTTACTTTAAATTAAATATCTTATATATAATTTATAGTTCATGATTTCACCGAGTAAATATTTTTAAAGATCGAATTATAACGCAAAAAAAAATGCTAGAAATAATTTGTATGGTAGTTAAGTTTATATCATTAGACTAAAACTTTTATAAGTTTTAAAATGGGACAAAAATCAATTCTGTGACTTACCGCAGGATAACTGAAGCGCCGTTTCGTCTCTATTTTTTTAATTATTTAAATACTGATAAAATTAAAAAAATAACTAGTACGAGGGTTTCCAATACCATTTTCGAAAGTATTTATGAGCGAAATCTGGTAGCTTCTGGTCCAGCTATTTGTTCTACAGAGCAGCAACTTACACACACTTTCATCTTTATTATTTATAGTAACTGATATGATATGATTTTTAACTGAAAAAAAAGAGGGACAAAAGTAGTTTTGTTTGATCTGCCTAAAGGCTTATGATATATGACCAATATGAGAACCAATATGAGATTATAATATGTGAGAATATGAATGCCAATATGAGATTCATTCTGTTTCTGTAATTCAATTGTAGTGCAATTTAAAAAGAGACGATTCCTTCCCTCAACAGAAGACTCTCCTCCCCTAAATGTGGACATTCTTTTTATGATATTCGCTAAGTTTCTTTCTTCTACATTTTTATTATCGGGCAACAAATGAAACGTTTTGGCATTCATTGTGCTCCGGCCAAGGTTGGATTTCCTTTTTTTTGGGGACATAACGAGTTTTGAACTTGAAAGAAGTATGAGTTAGGGATTTATAACAGCAAAAGCTGTTATTCCCTGCTACCTTAGATATAGAAAGCAAGAAATTTCATCCATGAGTTTTAAATTGCTGTTTAAAATCAGATGTAAACAAAAAAAATGCATCGCATTCAACAGTTCTTGCTATTTATTGGACTATATTGCGCATACGCAGTTTGAGGTTTTCGCACATACGTAGATAAGTGCAAAACATAGGTACTGCTGCTTTATGCATGCGCGAATAGTAGTAGGAAATAAATAAAATAGTAGTTATAAACCTCCTTTTTTATTTTGATATGACTTCAATATACTAAAACTTTTCCCAATAAATGCCCTACAAAATGGCACAAATATCTCCAATATTACTTAAGTATTTATCGAGTTTTTTTCTTTCAAACATTAAGACGCTTTTAGGAGACTTCATTTTATACTATGTATGGAAGAGATTCAATCTCTTTCTCAATTTTTTTGGGTCGTATTGTTCTCATTTGCTACATTTTTCATCGGTTTGGATATTATGCCAATCCACATACGTATATGCTTATATCACTACCTTTCCTAGCGCCATCTGTTAAGAGATCGTATCATCTAGTTATTTATAATAATAATAACAGCATTCGAGAATAATTAATTACCCACATGTCTAATATTTCTAATGCAAAAACTAATTTCATATAAAATATTATAAAACAAGGAATTTTCTATCGTCTGAAATGTTTTTTTAATTAAAATATGAATAGCAGTTGAACCAAACGATTTTTAAAATCGTAACCATAATTTGTTTTATTTGTTACATAAGTATTTCAAAATTTTATTAACAATTCAGAAGTATTAGAAGGACTTTAATGAAAGTTTTAGGAATATCATTGAGCAGTTAATTTTTTTTATTATTAAGAACAAGAAAATAATCCAAAAAATATTCATGCCTGATATAAATTTTTATTTTTTGCTTATGAATTTTTCTATAAGTATTTTTCTAGAATTGTACTAAATGAGTTCTGGCAAAAGTTTTACTTTTTGTATTCTTAATGTTCAATAGCGAATAATTTTGTTACATATTATGCACTAGCCGCCTTTGGTTCGCCAATCTTAATGTTCGCTAAAATTTTAATAATTAAATATTTTACACAATTCCTACTTTAATAGATTCTTCATCAAAATATTTTAAAACTTCAAATTTTGATAGTCATATAATTTACTCATAACATTATAAAGGCCTTCAGTCATAACATAATATGTATCTCTCTAATTTTCTGTTAGCTCTAGTAGAATTTATGCTTTAAGTTAAAGTGGACAGAATTAATATGCAATTAATATAATAATATTTTTTACTGAAACAAAGCATTTTTTTATAATATGATTACTGATAACAGAGTCACTGAGCGTTTAAACTTTATGTGCACTAAAGAATATGTTTCTTAATTTATGTTATATCTCAAAAATTTGTCAAGAAAATTTTCTACAGATTCAGAATGAACAGATCGATTAATTAACAATGTTTCATTTTAAATGCATCAAACACTAAGAAAATAAAATGAATCGTTTAAAATAATCTGTCGAAAACAGGTTTAAAAAAACTACTTGAAAAACGATGTACTTAAAACTATAAGCCTACACAAAAAATATATAACTAACATAAATACAATTTAATTACAAAAGCATGCAACTAACCTAAAAATAATTTAAATCAAGAATCATCCGTTGATAATATTGTCAACAATCAGAACACAATGCGCATGCGTGAATTTTCATCGCCAGTTGGGGTAACGCTATGCAGATTAGAAATTTTTAATTTCCTTTATTCTGTGTTATTTTAATTCAAAAGTACTTAAGAATGAATCTGAAAGATCGATTAATTAACAATGTTTAATTTTAAATGCATCAAACATTAAGAAAATAAACAGAATCATTTGAAATAATCAGCCGGGGAAAAAACTCGAAGACTTACTCATTTGGCGTTGGGGAAAATGAAATTTTTTTTTATCGGGAACGTTAGTTTTTAATTAATAATTAAAATTTCAAAAAAGGGACCCCAGGTGCACATTCCCTACCTCCAAGTTATACACGTACCAAATTTGGTAGCTGTAGGTCAAATGGTCTTTTCTGTAGAGCGCCAACACACATACACACACATTGAGCTTTATTTATAAGTATAGATATAGATAAACTAAATTTTGAAGAAATTTATTAAAATAAGCGAAACAAAATTTAAGTAAATAAAATTTATATAACTGGGAAACTTATTTCTGAATTTTAATACTCTATAAAATTGTTTTATTAAGGTAATATTTTTAAAAGACATAGTCGATTAATAAATTCTTCATTGATTGAAAATCAAGATTTCAAGAAATTTTAATATCAGTAATTTTTTAATATAATTAAATGAATTTTATAATCCATTTATAGCCAATAAACATATTACTAAAAATCTTTTAAACAATGGAGTAAAAATTTCAGAAAATGGAGGTAAATGTAATTCAAATTCCTGCTGTTTCCTAGCAACGAAGAGTCTTTATTTTTTTGTTTGACAAAAAAAATAACAAATTGGTTTATCTTTACTTGTTAAAAATTGCGATTAATATTTTTTAATGCTTTTATTAAATTCAGAGAAAAAAATTGTATCACAGTGAATATTATCATTAAGAGGTATTTTTTTTTGGAGGGGATGTGTAAAAATACTTTTTGTGTCAGAATCATTTCCTAAGTTGATAAAATATTTTGCTATTGATATTGAAAGTCTTAAGAGCGAACTAATTTTGAACTAGGAAACAGATAGTTTCTTGAAAAATGTATCCTAAAATTTCAAGTTGCTACCATACCCTGTGGCAGCAATCTTGTAAACGATTTATAATCATATGTAATTTCTGCTATATAAAATAAATGATACTTTATTTTAGGTTTACTTTTATTAAAACTTTCAACTATTTTATTCATTATTTATATTTACATCAATCCTAATCACTCAAATATAATTATAAAATTTGAATTTATTGCTTCATAAAAATTAGTAATTTAACTCATTGATGAAAAGACGTACTTAGGTATTTCGCTGAAATATCTCAGAATTTAAAATATAAAAATGGGAATGAAATGTTTTACAGCACATGCTAAAGAAATCTATTGTTGGCTTTTAAAGATTTAAGAAAAAGGAAATCGCTCATGGAATTTATACTGAAGATTATTTTATCATGAAATGTAAAAAACTCCCAGAGAAACAAATTTTAGAAAGACAGAATGAAGTAAAAAATATAGGGGCGCTGTTGTTTCTTTTATTTGTGTTTCAAATTTCTGCTTGGAAATTTCATTTTGATATTTGTGTCTAATCTTTTCAGATTTGTGTTTCGATGTTAACGTTTGACGTTGGAAATTGAACTAAATAAAAAAAGGCATATTTGTAAAACTTCAAAAAATTCCATATTCTAACTTGCATTTTATGCAATGCATTCTTTATGTATCAGAGTGCATTTTAAAAGAAATTTGGAATGAAAATGAATATAATAGTTAAATGCATTTCAAACAAAATACAAAGTGATGTTTTGTTGGGATATAACGACTTTACAGTTTTTCTATATTTGAAAGCGACTTATATCGACAATAATAATGATTTTAAATGTATAGGCTCCAGACATATAATTTCTCATATATTTTAGAATAAGAATCTTGCAGAAATATGATTTTGGCTATGTTTTATGTAACGCAACATTCTCATTAATATACATAAAACACTTTATTTATTTATTATTTTTTTTTACTTTTTCGTGTATAGAGAAAGTGTAATAAGCGTCAAAAATTACTCCAAGTTTTAGACCTCCTTGAGTTCGAAAAAACATTTTTTGGAAAATTTCTATCTATCTGTAGCGAAGATAACTCAAAACGATTTGAGCTAAACGATTCGAAATTTGGTACGTAATCTGTACCCAGATTTTCATCAAATTTTGAATAAAATCTCCGTTTGTCCGTCTGTTCAAGTATAAGTTAACATGATAATTACAAAACGAAGAGAGCTAGTTAGATAAAATTAGTTTTAGTTTAGTTATATTAACATCCCGTTTTTAAGCAACATTAGGGCTATTTTGGGATGGACCTCGCAATTTTAAACCACGGTCAGATGATAAGGACGAAACCTGAGCTCGCACACCCCTCTCCAAACTCGCAGCACACAAAAGGGAGGACGTCTGGCAACGACTCATATGGCGTGCACCAAACCCGCTTGCACGACGGCTCTTCGGTGGAATCAGGCGTTGAACCTGAAACCCTCTGGTTCAGAAGCCGAGACTTACCATTGGACCATCGCGGGCCCTCGTCCATATAAAATTTGGCATATGGATTTAAAATCTATAATTTATGCGCCTGTCAAATTTTAATCCAAATCCAAATTAGGATTTTCTGTACTTTCTGACGGTTGGTACTTTCAGAAACAAGAGAGATTATAACGCAATGGCTAGGCAAACATGCAGTTATGTGTCAAATTTTTGTTTCAATCTGTTGAGAAAAACGAGTCTAAAACACAAATTCGATTTTTAGAAATTATTAACTGCATGGCAAAGTTAAATCTCCAGAAAACGTCCTAAGAATAACACTATTGCTTCAGTAAAAATGCTAAATGCGTGCCAAAAGTTAATATTTCGTAATTATTGTACGTCACTGCTATACAAGGCATTATCACGCATGACAAGTTTATTAGAGAGCATGGGAGAAAGTGTTGGGGAAACAACCTCCACTGGTTTGTAGTTTGTTTCTATTTTCTTTGAATTCATATATTCATAATTAATATATTTCATATCTTTTGAATTCATATATTCATAATTCATATATTTCATATCTTCTGAATTCATATATTCATAATTCATATATTTCATATCTTTTGAATTCATATATTCATAATTCATATATATCATATCTTTTGAATTCATATATTCATAATTCATATATTCATAATTCATATATTCATAATTCATATATTTCATA
>JAPMOR010038941.1:39859-58604 GCA_026543865.1 Argiope aurantia | reverse complement strand
TTTCATATCTTTTGAATTCATATATTCATAATTCATATATTTCATATTATTTGAATTTATATATTCATAATTCATATATTTCAAATAATTTGAATTCATATCTTTTGAATTCATATATTTCAAATAATTTGAATTCATATCTTTTGAATTCATATATTTCATAACGTTTGAATTCATATATTTCAAATAATTTGAATTCATATCTTTTGAATTCATATATTTCATAACGTTTGAATTCATATATTCATAATTCATATATATTATATCTTTTGAATTCATATATTCATAATTCATATATTTCATATTTTTTGAATTCATATATTCATAATTCATATATTTCATATTTTTTGAATTCATATATTTCATATCTTTTAAATTCATATATTCTTTTGAATTCATATCTTCATGAATTAAAATGTTTCTATTCATTTTGAATTCATATTTTCATGAATTAATATGTTTCTATTCATTTTGAATTCATATATTTTTTGAATTCATAAGAATTGAATACATAGATTTCTTTTGAATTCAATTCTTTTGAATTCATAAATATTAATATTCCTCACACAAATTAATTCATATATTCTTTTGAATTCATATTCATATTTTGAATTCATATATTGATATTGTTTTTCTAATAATATATTTGAAAACCACTGCTGGAAATGATATTAAAGTCTTCTCTAAAAAGGGAAATAAAAGCAACTGAAGAAAAACACGATTACGTAATTCTACAAATACTCTCCTCAAACCTATAAAAGTACTTTATATGAAATTCTATTTTACTTCGGTATTTTGCAAAGTTCTCTTGTGAATCCAAGAATTTCATTTTTTTTTTCTAATGATAAATTTGAAATCAATAAAAAAAATATTTTAATGCAATGTGAAACAAACAAACAAAACACTGAAAATAGTAACAAAGAGAAAATTTGATTCAGTAATTCATTAAATAATTTTTTCGAATTTTTAAAATTCGGTTCTTATACCTTATAAGAACGAATTACGTGTTACTAAGTGCGTTTGTTATAGTTACTAAGTATAAAAGAAATTACTTAGCAAATATTATTAAATTACTTAATAATATTATGCACATAATATTTTCCTGTAACCTTCAATTAAAATATCGCTTATAAAAATAGCTCTTTTGCTTATAACCTTGCAGCTCAATTTGAAGACACTGTTAGAAATAATATCTCTTTTAGATGCTGGATTTGTTCCAAAATTTGAGAGATATCATTAATTTTATTTAAAAATTCGCGCACAAATCGAAAAAAAAACTACTTGGGTTTTATTTACAACATTATTTATATACAGATGGACTGTAAAATTTCTAGAATCATTTGTTTGTATTGAGGGATATTAGAAACATTGAAATTATTTAAAACCTTGTTTCAAAATTTTGAACTTTGGTATCAAATTCTCTTCGTATACAGGGTGAGGCATAAAATGCTGGACAAACAATTTTTAATATAACTTGATTAATAATTACTAAATTAACAAAATATAACAAATAATAATAAGAGTAGACTTTTACTGATGAATAAATTTAATTGGTTTCAAAATTGTCGACTTTTGCAGTGATGCAGAGGCGCAAACACTTATTGAAATTTTCAGCAATGGGCCGCAAGTCTTCTTTCTTTAATCTGTCCCATTCCCGCAGAAGTCATTGCTTTAGAGAGTCCAAACTTTTATGTCCTTAAGTACACGCTCTAGACTCCAAAATGGAGCATGTCACTTTAATCATGGGATTGAAATTCGGACAGTATTGTGCTCATTCTCCAGAGGATATCCCGTCTAGAAAATGTTCCTTCCACCACTCTTCTGTTTATTTAGTCTTGTGAGCTACTGCAGAGTCTTGTTGAAACCCTCACTTTACATTGCCGAAGTGCGTTTTAGTCCACAACGGCTTCCACTGGTACACTTTTTCATTTATTTTAACGCCCTCATCCACAAAAACCAGAGATGTTTTGCCGCCTGCTCAAATTCCGCCCCAGACCGTGACCAAATTTGGATGTTGGCGATATTCAACAATTGCTGAAATGCCTGGAGCATCTACAAACGAGATCCTATAGTTCTAGGAATTACGATCTTTTGGACGGCACAGGGCTTCTGATTAGTGAAAAGGAATCTCTCTCAGCGCTGACTTGCGGTCCATTTCAAAAACTTTCGGCGTCTATGGAGCCGCACGAGTTTGTTTTCTTCAGTGAGAAGCTGAATTTTCTGGACCTTGTAAGGCTTCATCCAAGCTCTGCTTTTGCCATTCGTTTCTCTGATCAGTCCCATGTTTCCAATTCACAAGCGATCTTTCTCATGGAAACCTTCGAATTTCATTGAACTCGCTTTTTGATAACCTGCGGCTACTGAAAGTGTTCACCATAAGTTTTAGTTCACTTCCTGGACTTTGAACATCATTGCCAAGCTCTTTGAAATGATAGATTGCATCAAATACTGTTTGCCGAGACACATTAAGCAAGCGAACGACTTCGCAACGTTCGTTTTCCAACTTTAAAATAGCATATCTTTTGCTTGCCATTGTAAAAAGGCCAAAAATCAGTACACACACAAAAAGACACATTATAAAATATTTTATAATTGAAGTAGTAGACAAAATAAAATGAACAAAAATTAAAAAAAAGAAAAGAATTAAATTCTATTCAATGATATAATAAGTTTGACCAAGTTTTTGTGCCGCACCCTGTATTTTGCGCAAGAAATGGTGGAAATCATGGAATAGAAACATTGATGTTCATTTACTTATATTAATACACTTTATTTTTAAGATCTTATATTTATTTACGCACTCGGAAAAAAATTTAAATTCGTGAAGAAGAATAAATATTGAATTAGATTTGAAGAAGTAAAAGCTGTTTTACTGATTAAGATAATTTAAAATTTTGTTTTTGCTTAAAATTTCATGTTATTTAAGTTTTCACCAGTGATCATAGATTCATTAAAATTAAAATAAAAAAATAATATCGGTTTTTTAATTTTATCTTGGCCAAAACTGTGGGTTTTTTTAATGGTAATTTTGTACCATAGCGGCAATAATCATAACTGTTAAAGAATTCATGCCAAATCTAATATTTTGGCTTAATAGAGTTTTCTTTTATTTATAATTTTTGAAGTTAGCACCAATAAACTTAAATGTTACGAAACCAATCACCGATAGAATATATTATTTAGGGTATTTTTACATGAATTTTATTTATTGCATTCTAGACAAATGGATTCCATTATTTAAAAGCAGAATCTTCATTAAATATCATAATTTTGAAAAAAAAAACAAAATAATCTTTTCAAACATTGTAAAGCGATATTAGTATATAGTCAGTAGTTTTTGACGTTTTCAAATTATTTTTATTTATATGAATAAAAATCCCTCGGGGGGCACCTCGATATGAGGATGAGGTGCTTCTCGGTGGATCTCGGTTGGTGGTTGGATCTCGTCACCCTGGAGGATACATAAAGAGGTCTGGCTCCTCCCATCGATGACGAGACCTACTTCCTTCGGGAAGGGTTGTACCGTGACCGGTGATGACTCATAGTACTCAACCACAGTTGCCGCCAATGTTGCTGTTGAGGTTGTCCCGTCAATCAGTATTTATTATCCGTATGCTTTCGGGCGGGTCGGAGAGTAAGTGATATAACTTATATGAATAAAAAATGATAGGATACGTATTATAAAAATTAAATAATAATGAATCGTAAATACGCATTAATGTTATGAAATCAGTTGTCAGCAGAGATAATTTATGAAAATAATAGATCAATCTTTTTATCTCAGAAAGTAAGTCTTTTATACTAATTAAAATTGATGGGTTCTATAATTGAAAGTTTGAACAGTAATTAATCATTTTTCTACATTCAAATTATAAAATCGATTACTGACAGGGACAAATTATTCCTGGAAAAGGCCATTTTGGACATTTTCGAAGGTTCCGTATGCATATTATTTATGATTGGATGGTTTCTCAAGACAGATAGAATGATTTTTAGATATGCATAATAATTGGCATTATGTTATGGAAGTGTATATGAATGTAGATGCTAAAGCCTTTTCAATTTTTCTTCTATTTTTAAAAATAGCTTCATATGTAATTATCGACAAATAAAAATATATCTTTTCATTTAATGCTTTATAATTAATCTGAATTTACAAAGAAAATTATCTCTGTGATGTTTTATGTTTTTTTTATGAGAATAATTTCACAGTTTCATTCTGTAGTTCAGAAAGTAAATTATTAGAGAAATACGCTATTTCTTCGCCGTTGCAGTAATTATTAAGGATTGGATGTTAATGAGAATAGTTGACGAATACAGCTGACATATCTGCAACATTATTTTTTGATGAGTATTTTTAGAATTTTGTTGAAAATAACTTTAAAAAAATTAAAAGGAAATCTACGATCGCAAATTTCAAATTATCATGTGAGAACATTATTATTTTTAAGTCATTATTTGTCTTAATTAATTTAAATCCCTAACCAGTTTAAACCGGTTTGAAACAATCGCGAGATTTTCCTATCGGTCTCCATCCCCCCTTCCTCACTCTCTCTCTATATATATATGATGATAATTTTTTTAAACATTTATTTTCAATTTTTCTAGCTGGCAAGCACATTTTTGGAACTCGACCGATTTTGAGATGAAATAACAGCTATGGTGTCATAGTTCTACTTCAACTTTTTAAAAACGCATCTGCTGTCAAAGAAGCAAACGTAATAACAAAGCAATATTGGTAAAAGTAGGTCGACCTTTTAAAAACACATCTGCTTTCAAAGAAGCATACATAATATAATACATATACAATACTGGTAAAAGCAGGTAAAAAATATATGCGATTAAAAGATTATGATGAAAATTGTTATTTATGTTTTATTCATTACCTAGGCGATTTAGAGCTTCAAAACCCCCCTAACCAAAACAACATCATGTTCTCACATAATAATAAACCAACTCTATTAGTTAGTTTTTATTTTAGAATAACTATTAATGATTTTTCTTCGACTACTTCTTTAAGAAACTTTCAACATCCTTATTACTTTACTTCTAATTTTTTAAAAGATTATTTCCCACATTAATATAAATTTTATTGCTTTGAGGTTAAATGCGTTTTTCAGTGCTTGCTTCTTTATTGACAAAAACCATACATTTTTTTTTATTGAAATATTTTTTATCAAATTTGGAAAATGTGAAAAGAGGATATAGTTATTTTTCGATTGATGAAATGCACATGGACAACTGATGACTAATTTTAAAATACTACTATGACATTTGTTTGACGAATTTTGAGTTATTATTTTTTTTCTTAACTTGTTTAAATAAAAATGTAATTGTTTTGAAAAATATCCAAAAAAATTATTATCTAATTATTTGCAAATATTTACCTTCTTTTAAAATTGAAATAATACGATGATCAAGCCTGTTAATTTACTTTACATACCAAATTGAACGGATAGATGAAATATAATTAATTTTAATTCAGAAGATTTTATGAAAAACCTAATTAAAATATAAATTTGTATGTGTAATTAACTTACTTTCAAATTTACAGTTCTAGCGCATGCATTTTATTCTATTAACTTTTTACTTTTTTTCAGACGAAATTTCCGAAAAGGCAGTAATATAAATTGCATGTTTCCGGCATCCAAGAAATATGAAATATATATTTTTCGAAATTATGTGCCCCGGTCTTTAAACAAGATAACTAAAAAATAAAGCGAGAAACAGGGGTGAATTTTGGTATATATTCATTACACAAAATTTGCATATATCAGTAAAAGGTTGGGAAAAATACATTTTTATTAAATCAGCATTAGCGTTTACACTATCTGGGGGCACGGCAGTGCCCCTTGCAAGTCGAGCAAAAACAAGCGGCACGGCCGTACCGTCCTTTTTTTGAAGCAGTTCAGGCCATTTTCGACTCCCTATAACTTCGTTGTGGATAAAACTAGAAGCCTGAATTTTCGGTAACCAAGCAGGCATTATATGAACACGGTATATTTTAAATTTCATTAAATTTGAACCAGTAGTTTAAGAATTATAATTATTCAAAGTTTGTGAATTTTGTCACTGACTGACTGACTGACCGATCATCAAAACTCTAAGGCACTTCTAGCAGACATTCAAATTTAGAATACAATTAGTGTTAGTGTATAAATTAAGGAAAAACTAAAATATGCGTGTAATAATGGACTGATCAATAAATTTCTCGAAGTTTCGAGTATTATCCATTTTGTCGGCAAATTCGTCGCCAAGTCGCCAAATGGTCGCCAAGTTTGTCACCAAGCTATGGGATCACTGGCTCGGCATCCGACAGCATCCAATACATATTACTGTTAAAGGGTCTTTCTTATGATGACACTATTCGCACTGGGAAGCAAAATTACAGGTTTGTAACAATATATTATTTGAAATAATTCAATTTGAAGCTGTGGAAGCTGCAGACGCAATGGGTGACTTTCAAAGAATCAATCTGGTAGACGAAGAGCAAACTGATCTTCAAAGTGTGATCGTAAAACTTAATGTCAATCAAAAATGAGTCTTCGATATGATCACAAATAAAATGGACAAAACTGATAATAACGCTGACGTTTTAGGCTGTTTTGTGAGTGGAATTGGTGGCACTGGAAAGAACGTTTTAATAAAACTCTGAAAAATTGGGTTAAGACGTATTTAAACAATAAAGTGGCAGTTAGTGCTCCAACAGGAATAACTGCATTCAATGTGAATGGATTGACTATACACAGACTATTTGCAGCTGCCTGTAGAACACAAGCAAACACCGAAGTACAAGCCACTTTCTGATGAAGTGCTCTAAGTTCTGAGATCAGATTTGAAAGAAGTAGTGTTGTTTATCATAGACGAAGTGTCGATGATATCCAATGTTACTTTAACATATATTCATTTACGCTTATCTGAAATATTCGACTAGGCGACGGTCAGAATGGGTGGTTTGGAAAAAAATATCTTGTAGTTTTCGGAGATCTCTTACAGCTTAAATAATTAAGAAAATATACATTACATTTAATAAAGAACATGTTTACGAGCAAGTTCCAGTGAAAACTAATTTTGAAATTATTAATAGAGCTTATGTTCATCGTGAATAGTTTCCCATATGCATAGCCTATGCTATAACTATACACAGAAGTCAGGGCCTAGGTCTAAATAATGCACTGATGGATATCGATTCTGCAGTATTCACATCCGGTCAAGCTTAAGTGGCACTTTCGAGAGTTACAAGTCTGGGCGGCTTACATCTAATTAATGTCGACTTCGGAAGTATTAAAGCGCAGGAATCCTAAATTTGTGAATACAACAGACTAAGAAGCATTTACCGTCCTGACTTGTCAAAAATTGTAACATCAAAGCTTACGAGAAAAACCCATATAGACAGGGAGTGGACTTTGAGAAAAACTGTAGCTGAAGCTCAAGAAGTAGTACCGGAGAAGAAAAAGAGGAAGACTGCATACAAAAATAAGAAAAGGACTATCTACAAAAAGAAATGAGATGCCATCAAAAACATAACTTGTAAAAAAAAACCAAATCTCGCAACTGAGTTCTTCTATGGTTTCGAGTTGTGAGATCCATGTAATACCAAGTCGATCAATTTATTCAGTCCGTACTTAAGTCTCCTTCTGTCTTAAGTTATTACGTAATTAGCTAACCTTACAACATCTTATAGTGACCATATCAATATTAAAAATCTTTTATGGTTTAAATAAATAGACTGACTTGGCCATCGCATGAAAACACAATGTATATTTACATTAAATTAGATTACATTAACATATTATATTAAATTAGATTGTTTAATGAAAACACAATGTATATTTACATTAAATTAGATTACATTAACATATTATATTAAATTAGATTGTTTAAGCTGAAATCCTCCGGTTCCAAGGTTTCGGCCTTGGAACAGGAGGATTTCAGGTTTGTGACCCGATTTCGCTGAAGAATTGTCGTGTAAGCGAGACTGTAACACGCAAAAACCGTCCCACCAAACGTCCTCCCGTTGGTGTGGAGTGGTGTGGAGAGGCATGTACCAGCTCAGGTGTCGTCCTCATCATCCGACAGCGGATCAAAATTACGAGGTCCGCTCCAAAATAGCCCTAGCGCTGTTTTAAAATGACTAAACTAAACTCACAACATGCTTAAATTTTGTGTTACGTTTTTTGTTAGATGTTATTTCACCAGAACTCATTAACTATACATCAGTAGCTGTTCGAAGTTCCATTGAATTTGACTAGGGTTTTTCAAATCAAAATAAGATCACAGAAAAATCTGTTTCTCAAAGAAAAAAGAACATTATTAAGACGCCAAACATCAAAACAGATTATCCATAAAATATCTTATATAACATAGTATAAATTTAGAGAAGATTTCTGTAGATTACAGAATAACACAAAAACAATACCTTATGCTTTTGATTTCTAGAATACGATAAAAATAAAAGGAATTGGAAAATGGCTGAAATAGAATATAAATTTATATATTGAATTCTTCTTAAATGATTCTTATTTACAATAAGGTACCCTGCAGACAGTTATAAATAAACAGAGAATAGCATTTTGAGCTTACTATATTGCATTAATTTAAAAAAGGTTAAAAATTTATAAAATTGGTCATTTTTTCATATGTCCTAAAACAATTTTCAATATTTTTTTAAATGATTGCATTTTTAAATATTGCTGATTTTTATGTTGATATAATTAAGAATATAAAGATTCAGATAATATTAAGAAAGGCATAACTTGATGAACAGAATTGTACATGGCTTTTAAATTAGTATGAATTTTTTAATGTCTATCAAAATGAAAAGTTAAAAAAAATGTTTGTTGATAAAGCCTTAAGACGTAGATAAAAAAAAATATGTAATTGAAACTTTTAGTAACCATTGCTTCCATCGATTCAACTGGTCACCAATGCGGCTAGAACAAAATAAAACTATCTCAGATTTGCTTAGGACATTTAGGATGTATTCCAGCCTGTGACTTTATAACTTCTAACTACCGAAGGCTGTCTCGTAGAATCATGGAATAAACAATCAGTCTCTCTTTTTTTTTAATCAGTTTAAAGAAGTTTATTTTTTTGCTTTTCATCAGAGTAAAAAAACTGATTCTTACCTGAAGTTCAAATCTAATTGACATAGTTTATTATATTTTTTAACACATTTAGATCAAGTTACTTTAAGCATTCATACATATCTACGCTAACTGCTAATTATTTTGAATACTCCACGAATATTTACTTTAAGTGCTAAATATTTTGACCACCTCACGAATATTTACGTGACCCACTAATTATTTTGAGCATTTCACGAATATTTAACTGCTAATTATATTGAACCCCACACGAATATTTTCGTTAATTATTAATCATTATCAGTTGTCAATATGGAATACTGAAGTGGATATTTCTCTCTTCTTTTCCTTTCAAATTCGTATTTTTGCATTTCAAAGAAAAAATAAATTCTTTTCCGACATTTGTCAGAAACATTTCTGCAAGGAAAAAAAATTACATTTCTTTTATTTTTCTCCTAGAAATAAAATTAAATGCTTTATTTAGATCAAAATAATCGTGATGCCGCTGTGAAATGTTTTTACTGAATCAATAAAACACTGCAATTTTGATTTTGTTACTCTTTGTCCTTCATAAAAAATTTGCTAGGAAATTTTGCATTGCATTTTTAATTTCAGTTTCCTTATATGAGAATATATGAATAAAAAAAATAAATTAAACGTGGCTCCATTACATGCAAGTTTCACTTTTCCACTTCTGACCGGAAATTAATTCCAGTATTTGTAAACTTTCAATGAATGCCTTTGTTTCTTTCGCTTCGTATTAAAACACAGAGAGAGAGAACCCCCCCTTCCCCCCCAAAAAACCCAGAAATTTCTCTGTGATAAAAACAAGCAAACATAATACCTTTCAAAGTTTTTGTTTTTCATTAAATTTCCAAATGCCAGACGCCGTTATCGAAAAACTGAAGTAGGATTTACTACTCCGTCGTTCATGCTTAAAGCTCATTTTCACATTTCCACTGCAACGCCTTTTTCAAAATAGATGATTTTTTTATATTAAAATTCGACGATGTCTTTTTTTAAAGACAAAGAGTAAATATTTACTTTGAAAAGAGATAAAATAAGCAGCGAATAGTTTTTTGAAAAGCGAAAGTTTTATTGTCTGTTTTGTTTCAAAAGTGTTTTTTTTTTGTTTCCCGAAATATTTTTTGCGAAATATTCGACAGCTTTTAATTGCTTTTCTTTGAAGAAGCATTTGTAGAGAAAATATTTTTTTTTGGAAAAAGATAAAATAAGTAGTCCTGTCGAAAATGAGAATTTTATATTTCGTTTTCCTAAACATTTTTCCTTTTTACTAAAAACTACATGAGAGTTAATTGGTTAATTGAAAGCTTGCAATTGCTTTATCAAAAATGCATTGGAAGATTAGAGAGTTCACATGGAAATACATAATATTTGAATTTAGTAAAATATGTGATATTATTAAGCTAGCTGTTTTTAGTAATCTTAACATCTGAGAATAATTTATGTTTATGCAATTCTTTGATTTATATGTTTATACAATTCTTAATTTATGTTTATCAAATTCTTTTGACTTACAGTAAATTCAGTGTTTTTAAACCAAACGATTTCCTTTATTCTTTTGTTAACTTTATCGTTACTGAATGGCTCCAAACTTCCATTCAATAAAACTACAGCTGCCGTCCTAAACGATTGGGTATTATTGGGAAATACTTCTCTTTTTGTGTGGAATTGATTGTATATCAGAGATCCGTACTTCATTTGCTTGAGACTCTTATCCAAATGGGATTGTGGGACAGAGAGGTTTACTGAAAACTCATAGAATGTCGGAACATTCATGTTGTTAATCGCCATCAGCTAAATGTTGTATTTTGTAGCGTCTTAAGAACACAGGCTGAAGACATTTTTACGAGAGATAGGAATATTTTTTGAAACAGAAATTCAGGCTTTTCTGTATTCTGAGGTTCTTGAATTTGAATGATCTTAGGTATTAGAGGGATGATATCCAAAAAAAAAAAGCCAATGGCAATGTTCCTCTTTGCATTTTCAAATTTGTGCTTCAAAATACAGAGAAGAAATGCTGAGTATGTATTTTGAGCGTATTCTTTTCGATTGATTTGGACTAAAATTTAATACATATTTACAATGTAGTAAAAAAATTTAGAATACATTTCATTTATCTAGGTTATTTCATTTTTGGGTTACATAGTTCATAAACTCACAAATATACAGACTAACAGTTGATGAAATCTTTGGCAGATTGGAATTGGATGCTTATAGAAACAGAATGCTAAATATTTATGGTTAATTTCCTCCTTCCTTGCAATTTTCTTTTCACGTCCATGAACAAAACCGACAGAAAATATAGTAGTCTTTAAAAAAATGATTTCGATTTTGTCTTTTTGATTGAGATTTTGTTGAATTTTCATTCTTCAAACCTTCCATTATCCGAAAATTTTATTTTTATAATTTTGTCTATCTATTTCTGAAAACGATAACTAAGAAAACCTTTGGTCTACACATGAAATTTTATAGCGTTCAACTTAGAGTATAATCCATACACCTGAATCTGTCAATTTAGCATGTCTATATGTATGTTGCGTTACACAAGCTACGTAATTTGACCTAGAATCATCAAGCCGTGCACATTTATACTTGAGATGCGGCAATGTGCTAGTCGGATTACTGTTTTTGCAATTTTGATATGAATCTTAATTAATTAAATTATGTAAAATGTTGACCTTTTTTTATCGTAATTGAGAAAAATTGAAACACATAACTGTTTTTGACACCATTTTAAAATTAAGAAAAATATTTTTTAGTGATATCTATTCAATTACCGTACAAATTTTTCCTGCATTTTAATTATTTTTTAAAAATATTTTTTTCGAAATTATGAACAATAACGAGTTTATTAACAAGCTTAAATTGAAATTGTTTGAATTACATATTAGAATATAGATTATTTGGGGATGTCCAGACAGCAGTATGAAGTTATGATACTTGCTCTACTTATATAGTCCAGGTATACAATAAGAACAGGTGTAGGGTTATTAATGTAACAGGGCTTTTATGCCTGTCAAAATTTGAGGCTTAAAATTATTTGTTGGGATGGGATCAATAATATTAAGGTATACATGAGATATTTACTTGAAAGTAAATACTACCAACATTCCTAGCGAACCAGTTGCTCTACAAAAGCGGCTAGTATTACACAATAAAAAAAATCGTCTGCGTTCTATTAAATACATTCTTTAATTCAAACCGTATTTTAAAAGAGCCTTTGTGCGTCAAATAGAGCTTTAAAAGAATGCATATTAATATTATTTGAATGTTTCAAAAATAACTTGCATTTTAATTTATCTTTTGGTAATCATGCCATGGTGTCAATTAAGGAGAATGAGAGTTACTAAAAGATTTTAGACATAAATTAAAGCAATTTTTATGTGTGTGTGAAGCAAAATAAAACATGCAAGTACATTTGTAACGTATAAACACTTCATTATACGACTAAGAGAATCATTTAAAAATTGTTAAATAATCATTTTGCTATTATGCCAAATAGCTAATCTAAGTTAAAAATATTGTAACAGTTGCATTACTCTATCTTATCTTTTAGATAATCTATGGCGATACCTAATTAGGTACGCATCCCATAATGCTCTACGGTTGTAATTATAATGGGATGCTGTTCTGTGGAGATGCGCGCGTTAATGTCTTGTCTTGTCTTTGTGTTTTTTGTGAAATGTGATTATTAAAGAAATGTTCCTGAAAACATAATTTGTGTTTGCTTTCACTGCACGGATCATAATGATCTTCATTCCACCACAATATCACATTCTAAAATTTTATTAAATTCCAATACATTCAAAATTAATTATTGACTTATGACAGTGTTCTCAACAAAGAACGACCAATCAATCATAATAAGCTTTTAACACCTGATACATTCTCATACGGCAGTCATAATCCTTTTTATTTGTTATAACTTCAATTTCAATGGTATAGCAAACAATTCATTTTACAATTACAGTTTAGTTTCCAATTATGTAATTAATAATGTGAAGCACATTTAAATGGAAATAAATTGATTTTGGGAAAGTTTCATTGATTTTATTGATCTCATTTAATTTAATTGGGTTATTTAATAAATTATTAATAAAATAATTATTTGAAGTGAATATAGTTTTGGGATACCCTGTGTGTTAAGTTTCTGAAAAGAATGGTAAGAACCTACTTTATATTTTAATTCTGATAATTTTCTTATTTTTATTTCAATAATTATCTCTCAGATATGAAATGTAATTGCCCTATAAATAAAGCTATTTATTAATTTAATATTTCATTTAAAATATCTGTACACAAAATTAAAATATGCATCATTTGATATAGATATGTTGAAGGACTTTATTTCTTGTCAAATTGATTGTATTCAAAAACTTAAGTAAAGAATACTCTGGTTGAATGTGAAGATCAATTTTAATTTTCTGAAATTTTCATTCGTCTTAATTAGTTATTTGGACTTTAACAGCTGAGTGACTCTCCCTAAGGTAAGACAAAATTCTTAAATTTACTAGATTTTTTTATCGCAGTTTTACAAAACATTTAATATTACATTTATGAATTTTTATGTCAGTGAAATCTTTTTCATTAATTAATATATATATATATATATATAAAATAAAAAACATGTTCCGTATATATTGTCGAAGATAGTCTATGCTTTAGTGCAAAGGTTTCCATGAAATATGCAATTATATTAACAAATGTTACATCAAATTACTCCAAAAGAATATAACTTGATAATAAAGAAAAGTGATAAATATTTTAATAGATTTACTGAAGTTATTTTACTTTTTATATTGCTAAAACGTGATAACACTATAAAAAAACATTTTTAGCAAGAACTAAAAATAAGTATGTATAATAATGCCTCAACTTTGCATGGTTTTTTTATTATACGTTATAAGCATGTCTGAAAAATGTCATATTGATACAAAGAATCAGTTTTGTTTAATACTGCGTGCAAGCTCTGATAGTACTGAGGAAGACTACGTAAAATTAAACATTTCTGAGGGAAAAAATCAACAGCGAACTAAAGATACAGTTTAAGTTTTTGACTGTATCTTTTAAAATGATAAACCCACACCCATGCGCATTACTAAAAATATGTTCAGAAGTGTTTCGGTTATCGAATGTAATCGTAAACAAATTCCGAAGAATTAAAGGTTTAAACTCCCTATAGACCTTAACAATTAAAAAAAATATTATCAACAAAAAGCTATGATTAATACCCAACCATAAAAAAAACTTATTTAACGATTAGTCTAAAATATGACATATTTATTATTAAAAATGACCAAGTCGAAAGGGAAAAACATGTGATAGCAGTCATGTTGTCTCGCAGGTTGAATTTCTGTTAATATGTTAAATTATTCATGATTTAAAAGGCCATACCTGTAATAGAAAATAAGAAAATCATATCAGTATATGTGCAGTATGTATCGGGTACGGGAAAAAGAAATCTATTATTTTTACGTGAAATTCAAGACTTTACTTAATATATACCGGGTGACCAATTTTGGTGTACAGTTTTGTTCTATAATTTGTTGCCATTTTAAAGGTAGCTTCATAATGCTTCTCTCATAATCTTGGTGTCTATTGATCTTGGATGCCTCAAAACTTCCCAATCAAGCTCGCAGAGTTTTTGGCACTATAGACGTGTGCGGCCTGGCGTTTTTCTGATGGAAAATAAGACCTTTCCGGTTGGCCAATTCTGGTCGTTTCTGATCAATCGCTTGTTTCAAACGCTCCAGTTGTTGACAACATGGATTCGAATTTTATGTTTTGCTAAATGGAAGAAACTCATAATAAATTATTCCTTTCCAATCCCACCAAATACACAGCAGAAGCTTCTTGACCGTTATTCCTGATTTGGCAATAGTTTGAGTTCTTTGACCACGATCGTTTTCGCACAATGTTGTCGTATGTGACCCATTTTCATCCCCAGTCACCATCTGTTTAATAAATAGGTTGATTTCATTCCGTTTGGCCAAGATTTCGCAGATGAAAATTTGATCATCATGTATTTTTATGTGAATTGTTACGGCATAGAAACATCAAGTGTTTTTTGATCCAGCTTTGTGGAAATGGTTTGAAATTGTTTTATGGTCAATCTTTAGCCTTTGGCCGATGCTACGAATACAAACATAACGGTAAACTTTTATTATTTCTATGAATTTTTCGACAACGGGCTTATCTGTGCTAGGTGCAAATTTAAAATCAAAAATATCTGAACGGAACAGGCGAAACGAAAACTGCACGTAATTGGCTATTACAGTATCGGGACCATAAACACCATTCATAATTTCAGCCACTTGGCTTGCGTTTTCGTTTTTATCAAAATAAAATTGTAAAATGTACCAAATTTTCTCTTTGTTGACTTCTATTTTAATAATTCTGTAACTCACAACTGAATGGAATAAATAAAAACTTGCAAATGATTTTTTTAGTGTGAAATGTCGCCTTTCCAACGAGCATAAATCTGAAATTGTTTGATCGATACTTTCCGAGATATTGATCTCTACAGCCACTTACTGGAAATATATTATATTTCTTTTTTCCCAATCTAATATTATATAGTCACGATACATCTCAACTCTCATACCTTCTACGATACATCTCAACCCTCATACCTTCTACGATACATCTCAACTCTCATACCTTCTAGCTCATGGATAAAAAGAATATGGAAATTATGTCCAAATATTTTCCCGGACATGACACAATGTAAACGTCAACTGACAGGAGAAGCTGCTGACGTCTCAGAGTTTGAGTAAAGATGCCATTGGCCATTTCACTTACACTTGAGATTATTCTGTCATGAAGCATCAAATATTTCGCGACACAAAAATCGTATTTTATTCTGAAATATTGTAAGAACATAAAGAGAAGGAGTCCTTGGAGTTATAATTAGATTCTTACCGTTTGTATCGAAAGGAATATATAAACGGTTGGCATCGAAGGTTAGAGGATAGTTAGGTTTAATTTACTTATATAAACATCCCGTTTCAAAGCAAAACTAGGGCTATTTTGTAACGGTTCTAGTTATCTGAACCGCGGTCAGATGACATCTAATCTGGCATGCCCTCACCAAACTTCCACGCCACACCAGCGGGAAGGCGTTTAGCCCCGGCGGATTTAACGTGCACAACACCCGCTTACACGACGGTTCTTCGGTGGAATCGAGACTCGAACTTGAAACCCTCCAGTTCTGAAACCGAGATTTTACGCCCAGGTCACCGCGGACAGGTTAAAAGATAGGGAAGACGTATTTATAATAAATAAAAGAGTCTTATATTTAGCCCTCATATTATGTAACATTGTTACAGAAAAACCATCCTGGGTTTACGATGAAATATTCAGCTGGTTCTATAACATATACCGACTCTTTATTTTGCACGAAAACATGAACACACTGTAATAAACCATAATCGATGCATGGATCATTTGCATATTCATAAGAGATTTTTAATTTATTTTTGAAATAACCCAGGCCCATCTTAACCCAAGTTAAAATCCCGTCTAAATTACTCTGTGCTCATCTTCACATGGACGCAGCATTATACACATGTATATACAGGGTATCCCAAAAAGACAAACATATTTTTTATGACTTAAACTTCAATTGCAAAGTTTCATTAAATAAAATGAGCAGCCATATGAAAATGCGTTAGCTTTTGTAAAGATTGATAGTAGAATGTCAAAAAATTAATTTTTTATACCTGCTCATACTATAAAAATGCCAATTAGAAATTTGTCTTCCTTACTTTCATTTATACACCAACAATGCTTCACACTATTACCTACGAAATTTCTAGGGATAGATTTGTTTTAAATTTATAGGAACTAATCTGAAATTTAGGTTAAAGCATTTATTTCAGAAATACAAAGGTATTTAATGCAAAAGAACAGACATACGTATTCATTTATCTACACCCAATCACCAGGATTTCAAAAGCAATTTGTTGATCAGACACAGTGTTGTTTATTAATCAACATTATACACTGTTTCAGCCTTGAATTTATAATAGATGAAGTTGGAAAACTAAACGTTTAAAATATTTCAGATTAATAGTTTGTTTACACAGATGTTTAGTCCAAACTTCTCTTGTAAATGCAAAATAATGATTATTATAACTGATTAAAGAAGTATATTATAAGTATTAAGAAGCATGTTATTTCCTGAAGCATTTCATAAATGTATTTTTTTTTAACTGGCGTAATTCAACTATAGAGTACAATTTATGAGACATTCAGTTTGTGAATGCTTTCATTTATTAAGTCTGATAGAAAACATTTGGTAACATTTTTCCTTAAACTGAAATTTTTATTTCAAATCAATAATCTGAAAATACTGATTAAAAAATAATAATTATTGAAATTGCTTCTGATGAAAAAAAAAATCTTATCAAAATTACATAAAAGTACGATATACGAGAATTTCGATTTTAAACAATTCTAGAAAAAACGAAAGTGATGAAAATTTAACTAAATTTTCCATCTTTAAAAATACGAAAAAGTCAAAATAAATGTAAGTGTGAACTTAAAATTCCTTTAGATGTTTAACGTTTATCTTACTCTCTTCTTTTAAATTTACTTATATGAATTTTTGTATTTGATTCTTAACCTCTTATAAGGCCATGGAAAGTATATTTCTTTCCACCAATTTCATTAATTTTTAAATATCGATGGAAAACTATTTTTTTTTCTATGAGTTTTGATGTCATCTGTTGATTATTCAGGGTTAAAAAAAAACTCGAAGGTCTTGGTTTACATAAATGCAGGTAAAAGTAAAGTATATTTCTTAGCGTTAGCGTGGAATCAAAAAGAGAGGCCAGCACAGCTATTTTCACTTGAGTGTTATGCATTCTTTCATTTGGAAATTTCACATGGAGTTTATTTGTAGGTACACAGCAGTGAACACATAATTTATAAATTTGGTTATTTATATGTAGAGAAATTCAAGTTTATGGCCAAATATTTAAAGTAGGCAAAATTTCGAATTATAATCTCCAATTATTTATTTTTTTCTCGTATTTTACCTTTAATGACAATCTCTAATCTCTTATAGTCGAATTATTTTTTGAACTTGCTATGAAAATGTATAAAAAAAACACAAGAAATATGCAGCAAAGGAAGATGTTGAATTATTTCTTCCTTCACAAGTGATCCTTAAGATTTAGATAAAGTTGCTGAGGATGAAACAGATGAAGAATTTTCTATAGAGGAAAATAGAAATGTTGATTTATCTCATCCCCAGCCAAATCTTAGTAGAGATACAAATTGAGCAATCAAACAAGTGAATGAGAACCAAATAATAGAATTAATGTAAATAATTATAAAGGTTCAAAATGGTTCTACTAATAGAAAAGAATGTAATTTAGAAGAAGAGGAAGAATATAATTTAGAAGAAAAAGAAGAATGTGATTTATAAAGTGAAGAAGGAAGTTATAATTTAGAAGAATAATATATTTTAGAAAATAGATATATTTTAGAAGAAGAGGAATACAATTTAGAAGAAGAAAAATATAATTTGTGAAATGAAGAAAAGTCTTATAATTTAGACGAATAACATATTTTAGAAGAAGAAGAAAAAAATATGATTTATAAAATGAAGAAGAAGGTTATAATTTAGA
>JAPMOR010038941.1:0-39849 GCA_026543865.1 Argiope aurantia | reverse complement strand
AGAAAAAAATATGATTTATAAAATGAAGAAGAAGGTTATAATTTAGAAGAATAATATATTTTAGAAGACGAATATATTTTAGGAAAAGGATATATTTTAGACGACGAAGAAGAGGATAATTTAGAAAAAGAAGAGGATAATTTAAAAAAAGAAGATAATTTAGAAGAAGAAGAAAGATATATTTTAGAAGAAGAAGAAGAAGAAGAAGAAGAGGAATATAATTTGAAAGAAGAAAAGCTGAAATATAATTTAGAAGAAGAAGAAGAAGAGGAGGAATATAATTTGAAAGAAGAAAAGCTGAAATATAATTTAGAAGAAGAAGAAGAAGAGGAATATAATCTATAAAAAAATTGAGGAATATAATTTGGAAGAAGAAGAAGAAGAGGAATATAATTTAAAAGAAGAAAAGGAGGAATATACAGTTTAGAAGAAGACGAAGAAGAGGAATATGCTTTAAAAGAAGAAGAAAAAGAGGAAGATAATTTAGAAGAGGAAGAAGAGGAATATGATTTAAAAGAAGAAGAAGAAGAGGAATATAATTTAAAAAAAGAAGTGGAAAATAATATAGAAGAAGAAGGAGAGGAATATAATTTTAAAAAAGAGGAAGTGGAAGATAATCTAGAAGCAGAAAAAGTACATAATTTTTAAGAAGACAAAAGCTTGTCTAATGATACAAATCATTTTGATTCCCATATTATTTTTATGGATAGAGAAAGAATTATCAATCCTAATCTAATATTAACCAGTACAGAAAAGGAATATATAACTTCACAACTGATGTCCTGAATTAAAATAGTTCCCAATGAGCGGTAGGAAATATACTTCCCACCAAACAAATATGGTCATAAAAACAATTTAATTTGCTTTAATAAGCTAAATGAATTTCTTTATAAAGAAATCTTAATACCCAAAACATTTTAAAATAATATTGCTGAAAAAAATGGCCTATAAAATTTTACACGCTTTATGATGAAACAATAATATATTTTCAAAATATTCAGAAATATGCAATCATTTAGATTTTTCATTTTATTTTAAGTTTCGTTTTTAATAAAAGAAAAATGATCTGTTGAGACTTCGTTCTTGAAAAAACACATTGCATGAATGCAGATTCATAGAAAAACTATCTATATGTAATTTAAAATTTCACATGCTGGTTGGTGGAAAGAAATATTTTTTATGGTAAAGAAATAATGAATTATGTAAGTAGAGATAAGATTAGAATAAGTAATTATTGAAAAAAATAATAGTGTTTTTAAAGTAATTGTTGAGTGTCCAGAATAAAATCTGATAAAATGATTTCAAAAAATATAAAAAGTAATAAAGACTATGAAATAAAAAAAAATTATGAAAAAAGCTTTTTCAGAAAACACATTTTTAATACAAAAGAGGAAAAAGTAGAGAAATATTTATGAAAAATATAACAATGCTTTTAAAAAGTGAAGTTTTTAAAATTATAGAATGAGGAATTAAATTCGTAAGGAATTGAAAGAGAAAAAATTTATCTACGTTCATCAAAAATTAAAATATTTCATGAATGTGAAAAAAAATAATGAACTTTTATCAACTACATCTTTTTATCAACATCTCATGTTTCTTCAGTTTTAATCTTAAAATTCAAAGTTTCGTTATTTTTTTTTTACTTTCTTAAATTCTTAATGAAAGCCTTTTATAAATTTCTTTGATTTATTTTTTAATCATTTTTCTTTTGTTTTTATGAGCAAACTGCATTTGGATTCTATGAAACTTAATCAATTTCATTGTCTTTTAAAAAAATCATTACTGAACGTGCTGTCACAAAACAAAAATATCAAAATCAAAACAAACTAATCAAAAAGTGTAATGATTCCAAAAGTTTTTAACTATTTTCATTACACTTCTAAATGTTGTTTTTCTCTAACAAAACAGATTTTCGATATTCCACAGCGGATATTATTTAAAGAACATATTGCCATTTCGGATATTTAAATATATGTAAATGGTGATGGTTAGCAAATAATAGCTAACATTTAGTTTTTAAAAATATAAAATAATTAGTTAGCAAGATCTTGAGAAAAAATTATAGCTTTTTTAGTTCTTTTGATAATTAAAATGTACGTTTTTATGTTAATAAAAGAAGAAGCACATTTATAGTTAACTCTATTTACTTTCTGAGAAAAATAACTAATTTAGAAAAGAAATTGTGGAAAAGTATAATTTGTTGAGGGATATTAAAGATGATGTTTAACTGTTCATTTCGTTCGGGAATTAACTATCTTGTTAATAATTTTTTACATTTATAATTTAATGAGTCTTTACTCTTTAGTTGACAATAAATTAAAAAAAAGACTTTTAAAAGTTAGAAAAAGTTTAGAATAGTTTATTCAATTTATCATTTTTTACTCTTTTTTGATGGTAGTTTTTCTTTATTACACAATTAAAATTTTCTGTTAAAAGGTTTGGCAACTAAATCCATTGAAAAAATAACCCAGGTATTCATCAGTGTGCCAGTAACAAATAAAAGCTACAATTTATTGTGGGCAAGGATTTTATTTGTTAATGATATAAATCTTGTAAATTATATATATTTCTAAAGCAATATTTAGAATTTTTTGTACTGCCGCCTTTTTTTCAATCTTCAAGGAACCATAAAAGTAAAACAAGAATAGACAAAAAATGAAATTATTACTAGAAGGTTTGTACAAAAATGTTTCCATGTCATCATAATTGCTATGACGAATTAGGTACCTGTCATTTGATTCGAGAAGGGTTCAAATTTCTTTAGTCTAAAACTTCTGCCATCAGTGAATAGAGAGAGGCTCTAACGCTCCTTTGGAACATCCCCTTCCCTTAGAAACTTTAGCCAGTTCTTCATATCAAAGAAGATATGAAAAGTACTCGGTTTTCAATCGACTCCGTCGAGTCGATATATCAGAGAAGATAAGAAAAGTACTCGGTTCTCAATCGACTCCATCGAGTTGATATATCAAGAAAGATATGAAAAGTTCTCGATTCTCAATCGACTCCATCGAGTTGATATAACAAGAAAGATATGAAAAGTACTCAGTTCTTTGACTCCATCTAGTAGATATAACAAGAAATATATGAAAAGTACTCGGTTCTCAATAGACTCCGTCGAATCGATATTGCAAAGAATATATGGAAAGTATGGGCTCTTAATCGACTAGATGGAGTCGATTGAGTTGACCATATAGTCATTAAAAGTATTATTCAACAGGTATTATGACATAAAGCATATGTTTAAAAAATGTTGACTTAAGCATTTGATCAGCTTTCGTATATAATTATTATGAAAATAAACTTCAAAATTTTCTCTGGAAATATCCACATTTTATATAAAATTTCAAAAGTGCATCAAAAGTTATTTCCTGAAATCATGTTTTATTAATCTAGATTTAATCATTTTGAAGTAATGGGTTCACAAATTGTTGAAATGCTAAAACGAAATTTTGGGATTATATTTATATCTTGAAAAATAATAGTTATGGTGTGTATGTTTTTGTTAGGAAATATAAAGAATGCTACAAGTTTTGTACATATATTTATCATTAACAATTAATTTTCAGAATCATAGTTAAAAATATTTTAAATAGCATCACATCTAAACTTGAGATGAAATCAATAATAAAAAACTTTTTATTAAGGAATGCGAAATTTCAGTTAATTCCTATAAGTAGTTTTTATAATTCCTGTAAGCAGTTAAAGTATTGCCGAAAAAGCGATGTACTCACAGGCATACTGATTAATTACAATTTTTCCTTTAACTTTCAAATTCTACTCATTTTGTACATCTTGTACCAAGAGTATATAAAAGATTCAATTTTCTCAAAAAGTATCAAATCAAATTTAAAAAGGCTTTTCAGTTACCTAATATTTTTTAATAATAACTATTTGAAAAAACGAGAGAGAATCTTTGTCTTTATGGCAAATTAGAATTCTTACTCTTAGCCTCATAGAATGTAATTTACTCATATAAGATTTTAACATGAAATAGGAATTTCATATATTATTGGATATATTTGCAGTATTGTAATTTGATTTTGCAAACATATTGCCTTAAATATTTATGCGTATAATAAATCATAATGAATTCCATATTTTGTAAAAAGAAAAAAATTAATAATATTTACATAGTGTTTTATTTTTGTTACTTATTTATATACGAAATATAATAGAAATTTTGTAATCGCCAAGCAATTGAAACTCCAAATTTTGAGAAATCTCTACATTTCAGACATTTATGAATCTGAAAAACATATTTTTGACAATACGCCTGATTGTTACTAAACACAATAAATCAAAAAAGCTTTGAGAGACGGTTGAAATTTGGGATACGGAATAACGCTTTTGTAGATATTTTACTGTAGACCTCAATGAATTCCATTCAGATGAGCTCTGTCTATTTTATTGTCTCAGTACAAGTGAATTCTATTTCCTCAAAAAATGAATACCTGAATGAATTCCATTCTGATGAGCTCCGTCTATTTGATTGTTTCAGTACGAGGTAAATAGATTGCCTCAAAAAATGAATACCTGAATGAATTTTATTCAGATGTGCTCTGTCTATTTGACTGTTTCAGTAAAAGTGAATTCGATTGCCTCAAAACTCATAGATCGGTGAATAAATGCCCTTGTACACAAGTTTAGGATCTAAAATGTAGATATTAAAATTTCAATCAATTATATCTAACAGTTGATCATCTAAACATTCAAATGCTCGTAAACGCAATGTTAAATCAGTGAAATTCGATATGCTATCTTGTAATCACAACTGTTATTTTGTGTGAAATTTTGGAGTTCTTTAGATGTTCTTCTTTGGATCAACATCTAAAAAGGTGTCCAAAATGCATATTACGGTATTAAATTCAGTAAAACTGTCAGAATCGTTTACCAAGTTATTCTTGACCGTATCGAAGTTCACAATTTTATATAGCGAAAGGAAAATAAAACCTTTTTAAAGAGTACGTTAGAAAGTTTAACGGTAACCAATCTGTTTAGATTTATGTGTTCTTGATTTTTGATAAAAGTTACACATTTGATAAAATCGTATTAAGTATAATATTGCAGTTAATCATAAATAGAATAGAATTCTATTCAGGCATAAAGACATTACTCTATTACGCATTTAATTTGCTTATGATAATAATTCATTTTATTCAAAATATGCAATAGAGGAATTACTATGTGTTATATTTTATTCGGAAGTTCTCATAGAAACATTTCACTTCCTCAAAGTGGAATGAATGACGAAAGAGCATAATATGAAAAGAACGAGAAATATCTTCAAAATATCTACATCTAATTACGATAAACGAAATTATTTAGCATACAGATGTCTGGAGATAAATTCTCGGTTACAGAACAAAATATATTCTATTCATGTGGAATGATCATTCAGTATTTCCCTGATATCAAAGTCTAATTGCTAATTTCTGAAGTATTACATATAGAATAATACTCCAGATTATAAAAATACTACTAATGACGCACAGGTTTATGCAATATTTTGATACAGTCAATAAATATACATCAGAAAAAAATACGTAATATAAATTTTCATATTGCCTACTGCACTTGTCGATCATATGTACTTAAGCATTTTTGCTACACTAGTATTTTAATTAATAAATTATTCAATTCTTTCTTGACTATAACTCAAATAATTTCAATAAATCTATAACGAATGACTGTGGAATAAGATATGAGGCTGAGATATCTCCTGATATGAAAATAATGATGATTAAGTGGTGTATAAATGAATATAAAATTTTGTTTATATATATATATATATATATATATTTTCATTTGTACTATAAACATATCCGGGTCATTATTTTAACCCGTAACTAGAGACAAGATAAGTTTTTCATAAGTTATGATTATCACGTGGTATTTTATCCCTGAAATACAATCATCTCCTCAGTACCTTCAAGTTCTTTCAGCGGTATATTGGAAAAAGTCTAAGTATGAACACGTGAGTATAAACGAGTTATTCTTTTTCAATTTTTTTTATTATCATTTATGGTGTCCCTGACTCCGTGTCTCTGAAACTGCTTCTTAATTTGAATGATGCGAAAATAATATAAAAATATTCTTAAAATAATGATTTAAAATATACTATTCTACGTTTTTGTTTGTTAAATTCTAACAGTTATTAACATTAGTGTCATTTCGCAATACCTGAACGAAGTAAATACTCATTAATATATTGTTTTAGGTTTTCCTTAGAACATCTTTCCAACTTTTAATATTATAACATTTAACATTATATTTTTGGTAACTACATGATTTCCAGAATGTATTGTGTTTCCAAAATAAATTCCAATGCTGTTTGCGAAAGGCAAAAAAGAAAAATAGCAATGGAGTCATTTTGACTTTATGCTCTGGCCGCGTGAGGAGTTTCACGTCTCCAGTTGCGGATTAAAACTAAATGATTTGTAAACGATTTAAAATTAGAAAATCGTCGAGTGTTTTATATTTCCTGGATTTCTAAACTGAACATATGAAAATGAAACATATGTTTTCCGTATGAAATCAAGATGTATTAATAGCATATAGAATGCATTAGTAAAGTATGTCAGCGACAGGATGAATTAATTGTTTCAATTTAAACCCTCAAATGAATAGGAAATGCACGCATTTCATGTCTCAATATAGGATAAGTAATGCCTGTCTCAATGTATCAAAATAGGGTCAATATAGAGTAAGACAATAAGGATAAACAATTGTGAAATAATAGCTTACAAGGGTTCATGCATTGAGTTTTATAAATCGCCACAGATAAAATGATATTTGCTCGCAGTTCAAGACATTTTAATGATATTATTTTTGAAAACATATTTAAAATTTTCGAAAATTATGATTCTCGTCTGAACTCTGATCTCCTGAAAGGAGGACGACACATAAAACATTGTAAACCGGTGATTTGGTTAATGCGCATTATTTGTTAAGCATAGTTTCGATAAACATAAAATCAAACAAGAATTTGTACCATAAACGATGCTACCAATCATTTCAGTTTCATGACAGGAAAAAGAAACATAATTTTTCCTTCTTCATTAGTTTAAAATTTATTGCTTTCGAAAATTCCTCTGGACATTTGAATCATATATTTTTATATTTGACAGTTTTTAAATTTTGTATTTAAAAATGATTGTGCCTATATACGAGGTAACTAAAGATCTTAATTCGTAAGAAAATATTGTAAAAATTTGTAAAAGAGTCATAGTTCTACTAATGGGACTCAACTGTTTGCCTTTTGCTTTCGTATTATTTAGTACTCTTACTCTTTATGGACAATGTTTGAAGAAAATATTTTGCCACGATCTTAGTTTTCAATATATTACCTACTTGTAACAATTATAATCTATAATCTTTACTATCTATACTTATTTATATTATTTATTTTATTTATTCGGTTCACTAGCGTGTCAGATGTGACGGTAAATAGTTTCAATATCATTCGCAACATACAACTTACATGTAACAATGTAATATGGAATAATATACAGAATTTAGGAAAACATGAATACAAAGCTAAAAAATATTAGAATAGAAACACTATAAATAATAATCTCAATAACATTTAGTTAAAAAGAAATTTAAAGTAAAAGAAAACAGAAAAATGAATTTGAAATAATACTGATTCTCTACTAGGTATAAGTAGACACAAGGAAAATTTAAAAATCGCATGCAAAACGTAAGTAAATGAAAAATATCTTCAACTGGTAAATGTAAGTGGATATACGTATACATAAGAGCAACAACAATGCTACCTATTGGTAATTAATATAAAACATTTATTAAGTATTCCCAAAACACTTTTTGTGAGCCACGAATATGTAGAAAATATTTAAAAATTCAGTAAAAAAATATGTACAAAGCTTGTCAGTATGTAATGCGCAACTAGAAAAAAATATTATCAAGTTAAAATTTTAATAGAATTCATAAAATATATTTCTAATGAATTTTTTAAAATGATTCTTATTTCAAAATTCACTGCGGCTTGATTTCTTTATCATACCTTTGCAACTGTGATTCTAAGGCTTTAAATCTTATCTCTAGGGTTTTGAAAAGAAAAATCTTTTCTTCATTTTGGAAAAAATAAAACCTTCTTTAAAAAACTCATTTTTTTAAATAGTCTCTTTATTTTAGTTTTTAATAAGTTTACTAATTCCGTATTCAAACTCAAGTACATAAGAAAGTTTGGGAGTTATCAATTCAAGTAATCTACATTTTTCAACACAAACTTCGGAATGTTAAAAAATCGGATGAAACAAAAGCATTTAAAAAGAGAACATCAAAACAAAATGTATATAAAACTTATTTTCATCAGCATGACTATTTACATTTTGTGTCATAAAATTAAAACAAATTGTAAAACATTAAATGAATGGATGATTTTATTGTGTCTAAGTTACGCCAACAACCGAACTGACATGTTTTCAATAATTAGGTGAAAACGATATTTCTTTTTAAAATTTAAACCTACGTATGAATAAATGATATAAAATATCAACAAAAAATCAGTAAACATACACATATTTATATACTTGTAAATTATAAATATTTTTATTTCAATTATTAATTATTTTTATTTTAAATTTAAAACTATAATGAGATAGTTTTGAAATTCATAGAAAATATCAGCATTTAAAAGAATTCAACATTTAATTAAATGAACTGATAAGCTGATGAATATAATAAAATAGAGCATTGTCTTCGAGAATACAAAGGTTAAGAAAATTTGGAAGAATTTGCACAAAAGGAAACTATTTAAAGTACGATTACACAATTCGAATTTCAAAAAATAAAGCCAGGCAAATTAAATATTATAGCAAAATATGAGCTAGATAAAAAAAAATTTCAGCGACAAATAATATTATTTACAATATATGCACGCTTACATTAGAAATAATGATTTGCGACAAAATTTAAAAACAAATTTTAAGACAAATTTAATTATTAAAAATTTGCATCAAGAGAAATGTTGTATTTTTTGGATATGATTAATCTGATTCGCCTTTTGCTTTGATGCAAAAAATATTTTAAATGGAACGCACATTTTTTTTATTTTATTTGCATTCAATTATTAATATGATTGAAATCTGTTATGATTTGATTTTGGTTCATTTTAATTTTTCTATGCCAGATTTATTTTTAGAAGTTATGGGGGAAATTTATACATTCATATAAACTGAATATAAATACATATAAACTGAAAAAAAAAACAATTTGTAACTGTCCCGCTGAACAAATACCATACATGATTTTCTGAAAAATAATTGCATAAAAATAACCATATATTCGATAAAATATTGGCTTAAAACAGAAAGCGCGACTGTTTGTCTATCAATTGATTAAAAGAAAAGAATACATCTGAAAGAATATTATTTTTAATTTATAATACTGCTTTCCTGAGCATTTAGTTCTCATTACAAGGAAGAAAAATCTACAAACAGCTATGAAGGATATTGACGAAATACTGGGCCAATGATGCCAAGGACTATTTAATATCTTTGGAAATAAAATTGATGGTTCTCGAATATACAGGAATCTTGGCGATATATATATTAGAAACCAACATGCAGTATTCTTCTAGATTTTTCGATACTCTCTAATAGGTACTATAAAAGTTGAATTACATACATAATAAGTTTTAGTTGGAGAATTCTCCCTGTTGATCACTATCCGGCTCATAGCACATTCCTATCTCTTACTTATTTTAGAAATTACTTTTTTGAAACAAGACGTAAATGTATACCCATTATATACAGGTTCCTTACAAATCTAACAGTTTAACGACGTCACATGGCTGAAATGTTAATGCCTTTCTCTTTCTGAAAACTTTACTAAAAGCAAAGGCGAAATTAAATAGCAATTGGCGACTGATAATACAATATCAGATTAAGGACAATACATTAAAACTATTTCAAATGCATCAAATTTTAAAATAAAATTGAAATCTGGTTGATTTCAAACTAATATGTATTTTCTTTTGAAAAAAATTTAAAAATTGATAAATTCAGAATTCATTGAAAATTGAACTCGGAAAATAGTTAGGTCATCGATTTGTTTTCTTTTATTTTTAAAGGCATATGTTGTTTTATTTAATTATCAGATGAAAGTAATAGGAGATGCAAGAATCCTAGCATATAATAATAATTCCAGTTTACAAAAATTTGCAGTATCCTAGGATGAAAACCTTTCATAGCAAATATTGCCAAAATATAGAAATAATATACTGCATGCTTCTAAAAGTAAGGTGCTCTCTCAAAAAGACAACTACTAAATTTAAATGAGTTGTTCTATATTCATTAAAATCCTTTACTTGTTTTAACTGCAGAATACTGTCATAGAATAAATCAATTAAACAAAATATTTATGCAAGAGAAGATATCTGTAACTCATAAGATAAACCGAAAATATCTTCTAAAATTTCATACAAAATAACAAAAGTACTCAATAATTTTATAGCCATTTTTTTTCTTTCCTAGATAATTTTATGGCGTTTTAATCAAAACAATAAAAATATATATAATAATAAGGAACAATATCAGGAAAAGAAGTTAATGGCCCTAATTAATCTCGAGTTATAATAAACATTTAACACCTCATCGCATTCTATTAATTATGCAAATTAGCACTTTTCGTGATTTCTCACATTTAAAAATTTTTTTTGGAAAGTAATTAGATGCTCCTGATTAGCACGCATGTAATTTTTTAGACTAAGTAAAAAATGCCTTAAATGGAAAACATAGAAATCTTTTTTTCCGAAACACGAAAATGCTTATTTTTAAAAGTAAACTTTAGTCATTGCTGTTTACCAACTGCAAATATTGGACGTTTCAAAACTTTTTGTATTTTTAAAGATACCAGAATCTTCAAAATATCTCTTTTTTTTCAATTTCCAACTTATTACTTTGTATTAGTATGTATTAAAAATATCATTATAAAAGACATATAAAAAATTTCATTGGCGGATGTTTGATGGTTTCTCAGTTATGAGTATTTTATAGCATATATTTATTATTTATTATACATTTATAATGCAAATATATTTTGTATTTATTTATTATATATTTATTTTATTATATCTTTATGCCATATATTTAGTATGGTATAATATTTGATGATAATTAATAGCTTTCAGATAAGTGCTCAAAATGCTCTAAAATTAGTCTAAAGCAACCAGTCTACTTTATGCTATCAGATGCTTTAATCATTTGGAAACAAAAGTCAGCATTCAGTTTTGTATTTGAAAGGGAAACTTCAGAATAAAAAATATAGAATAAATGTAATTTTTTTGATTTTGAGGAAATATATTCTCAATATTCGCTATAGATGGAAATATATGAATATTTAGTTCAAAATAAATTTTGCATTTATAACAAAATCACTTTCATACACATTCTTTTATAATGTTATACCTAAATATATCTTCTTTTTATATGCCTTCGAAATATACCTATACATTCCTTTATACTTATATACCTAGAATTCTGAATGTAGTCAATAAAAGGCCACCTTTATATATTTAAACCTTTTGCATGCATTCAAAATTATAACTCATACATTTCTGTATTATAATTAGAGGAATATACTTTGAAACCTTGTTTAACGAGTTTAATTTAAACTTACACGTATGTGAAAGTCTGATTTAAAAAAAAAACAATTTTTTCCATAATGCGTGTAAAATGGAATAATCGGTCAATTTTGAAAAATATTAGAATAAATATCTTATAATGTAGTTTATTATTTACAATTCATGCTTTTTTTCCCCAAGAAGATTATTTAAAGACATTGGTTATATTTTAAAATTTGACTAAAATGAAAGACAGCATTGTCGTTTAGTGAGAAATTGTAGCGCGTGTAGTACATCTTTATTGATGCGATGTTTCACAAAGTGCAATGCAATAATTCCGGTTTTTTTTTTTCATTTTTAAATCTTGGTGAAAATAAAAAGAATTTATTAAATTTATATTCCGTAAACTTTTAATAAATATTCTCAGTTTTTAATAATAAATATTCAAGTCGAAAAACAGGGCTCCGAAAATATTTCATATAAACATGTTTTTAAAGTATTAATTTTAGAATAAATAAAAAAAAATATTTCTTTAACAAAAAAATTTTGAAAACTTAAATATTTCAAATAATTTATAATTTTAATTATTAGAAAATATGATCTCGATTATTAGAAAATATGTTCATCCTTTTGGCAAATTCAATTATTTATTCAAGAGTTATTCTCATAAAAGAATTAATAAAAAAAAATAATGTTACTTTATTGTCAATAAATGGCAACTTCAAATCGAAAAAAAATTTATAGGGTTTGGTTTAGTTATATTAACGTCCCGTTTGAAGCAACACTTGGGCTATTTTGGGACGGACCTCGTAATTTTGAACCACGGTCAGATGACGAGGACGACACCTGAGCTGGCACCCCCCTCTCCACACCACACCACACCAGCGGGAGGACGTGTTGTCAGGACGGATTTAACGTTTGAACGTTTAAGTTTTGAACGAAATTTAATGAGAGAAAGTCTGTCTGTCCGGCGATTCAAATACCGAATATAATAATAAACAAAAAAGGAAATTAGATGATAGATAAAATTTATAACATATATTTACCATCTAAATGCAGATCAGCATAGAACTAAATCCGACAAAATTTTGACCGTCTGTCTATCTGTATTTTTGGATGTATATGAACACAATGAATTAAATATATGAAAGTTGGTATGTGGCCTTGTGACTACAATGAAGTTGTATGTCAAATACTAGTTTCAATATTCAATTATTACTTTAGTCGTCAGTTTTTTTCTCTTCCAGACATTATCTAAAATCGGTAAAATAAATCAATAATTTTTATACGTCTAGCGAAAAGAGTAAATTTTATTAGACTTTTTATTAATATACTGAAAACAGACAGGTTTTGAAAGGATGCATTACATAATTTCCATTTTAAATATTAAAATTATCTGATTGAAGATATTCTATAAGATTGAATGTACCGTTTGGATATTTTTGAGATTTTTTCGGCGACATCGTGAAATGATTTCAATTACGCTAGTTTCTAAATCATACTGTCGATAAATATCAGAATTTCAGAAAATATATCCGAAAATTATATTCTTAACGATTTACAAACGGTATTTTTTCGTTTAAATCAGATAAATATCAATCTGAAAATATATAAGTAAAACCGCACAGTATAGAAAAAAAATATTAAATACTTTTCAGATGAAACATTATAAAAGCTGTGATTTAATATTTCAATTAGGGTATATGATCTGAAAATTATTTTATGGCAAATTCGAAACCTTTTCTGAAGACTGTAAAAATACGATGCTCTCGCATAATAATTAATTCTCTGTTATGAGTTATGTTCTCTGAGAAAACTCAATCTACTCACTCTGACATATTAAATTTTACGAAAATAAAAGAAAACGTTATTTTAAGTTATACTGGCACAAGAATATATTTTATGGGTTAACTATATATGCGCTATGTAGAAAAGAAGAACATTAAGCGATTATCAAAGTGCGGATGTAAATTAATAAATAAAATTCAAACCCTGTCTAAAGTTTACAAAAATACGAGGTACTTGCATGAGAATGCAAAAAAAAAATGATGTACACGCTCTAGAATAAGCATTTTCAAGTATTACTGAAACTAACATTATTTATGTGAGAATTATTTTATTCAAATAACTTTTTTGAATGAATATAAACATTTTTGAAACTACACAATAGGGAACATAAAATTATTTTAGCGAAATGACATAAATTAATCTGCATCAAAAGATTTATTTGAAATTGCAATTTTAGATTATACGCTTAAATACCTGAAGATAATTTGAAAATGTATCCAGCAATTGTGGCGTTTTCCAAAGAAATAATCAATTTTATTTTTGTTTCAATTATGAAGTAATCATTTACTTCGGAATAAAAAAAATGTAAAATTTTTTTAAAAATGGGAAATTTTACAAAATATATGAATAAAAATCATAGAATTTTTAAAAAGTAAAATATAAATTTTCGAAGAAACATCTTTCTTTTAATATCATATCATATTACATTATCATATATCTTTTTTAAAAGATATAAATTTCTTTTCCAGAGATTCAATTTTTCTGAAACAAAAAAAAAATATATAAAACCTGCTTCCTTCCTTTTCCTCAGTTGAAAAGCTTAATATTTTTTATTAACCATAACTAAAAAAAATATGTTTTTGTATGAAGTAATTTTGTCCCTTTCAACTTTCTTTGAAAGGAAGATAATTTCATTTTCCTGAAATTTCTGTCTCCTTTCAAAATCGGAATGTTATCAAATAAAGTTTTTATAAAAGAAGAATTTTTCAATCATAATATTAAATTTTTAAATAAGAGAAAAACATATTTATAACGAATTATCGAATGAAAATACCGCATATTTTTCTTTCGAATATTACCCCAATGAATTTTACCCCATTTGTATTTTCAAAAGAAAAATGTACAATGCGAGAATTTAATGTAGAAAAATATAAAAAAGATAAAAATTTATATATTTCTTAAGCAATTTACATTCTACGAAGAAATCGTTTCCCCAGAAACAATACACTGAATCAGAATTTATTGGATTCGTTTTCGAAAATGTATTTATTTTTGCTTACTGCTCTGGGGAAAAAAAATTGCATTTCAATCGTGTACATAAATCCTTTACTGTTTGGTACAGAACTAATGCTGCACCAACATAAATTCTTTTGCGCAATATAAACATTGTAAACACAAGAAGATCAGGGTGGATATCTATGGCTCTAGAATTCTACTGAGAGTACAAGCAGGTGATGTTTTCTTACTGTAAATATAGTCGCATGTTCTATTTGTGGGAGCTTGTGTTTCTTTGAAGGGGAAGAGAATAACTAAGTTTAGCACATATGGCATATAAATAAAACAATAAAATAATCTAAATATACATATAAATAAAATGGAAAAGTAAAGAATTCATCTTAGATTTTATTCTTAGATAATTCTAAAGTTTATATACTCAAAAGACTGCAATGGTACTAGAGCTAATATTCTATTATTTCTTACCATTTTTTTATACTAAGGAAATATAATACAATCTAGAGTATCCGGCTTGTGATTTTCCGGTTTCCGTACTATCCAGCCTAGTTTTATTTTGTCGTAATTAAATTAAGGAAGGCAAAGTTTTCATTGGCAACATTTCCAAGGCATTGGAAGCGGGTGTCTGCTGCGATGTCCCTACATTGCACAAAATACAAGTTGTGACGGAGAAAGAGCTGCGTTATGCTCTTTGTTCATTGTTTCGTCAGTGTGTTGCGGACCTTATTTGTTGCCGCTGTTTCTGATTATAATTGCACAGTACCTACATGATTCGTAATTGTTCTTAATGCTTTTTTTTAAGTGTGCCACATAAGGATTTCAAAATGGGTGATAACCGAAATGTTGCAGTAACTATGGAGAAGACATTACTCGGTATACAGCGACTAGACTTTGGTGTACTGTTGAAAACTGGCAACTGTTTCTATGATTCATCTTTTCCACTTGAAATAAAGGGAGGGTTTAGCACTCAGTAAAAAGTGAGAAAGTAAGTATTATAACAGTGAGTTTTAATATAAAGACTTTGTCTTCTAGTACTGGTGAGCAAAGAAATGAGTTCATAGAAATCCGGCCTATTCGTCTTTTTTATTTTCCGGCCTACCCTTCCACCACATTAGGCTGAATACTCGGGAGTGTACTTATAGATTCCAGAAATATCCATCTTCAATGCACGCGAAGAAAAGTATTCTGAGAATAATTCAAAGAGGTCATAATTGAAATACAGATTCTTTGGAACAGTCTCTGACCCCCACCCTCCAAAGTAACTTATTCGCTTTTGAATTTCTCATGTACAAAGTATACATAGGAGAAGATCTGAAATCGTATAAAAACTCACAATGTTCGCGAATGTCCATGTTTTATAAATCTATCTAAGTCTAAAATGTACATTTTCGTAATGATGTCTGTCTGGCGCTTCATTGTATATGAATAGGACATCTCAAAAATGACTTGGGCAATATGGATTAAATTTTGCACATGATTTTTATTTGAAATTTCCTGATTACCATCAAATTATGATTAAAATCTATTTAAGCGAGATCTGTTTGTTGGGATATTTAAATATGAGTTAATATTGTAATTGCAAAAAGAAAGGATATTTTTTCGTGCATAGTTTTATTATTTAAAGTGTAAATATGTATCAACAAATCTGCCAAGGGTTTGACCATATGATACCGAGGGAAAAGCAGAAGGGCCCTTAAAAACAATTAAGATAATATATATATATATATATATATATATATATATATAGATAGATAGATAGATAGATAGATAGATAGATAAATATAAATATAGATGTACGCAGAAGAATCATATGGAAAACCGTATTAAACTCTAACAGTAACGCTTTCAGTGACAAAATTTCAAACTTTTTCCAATTTCACACCAACTTTTTTAAAGGAATGTGTTTTTTAGTCTTCCTAGCAAAAATCAATAAGTAGAGTTGGAACAATGCATGTAAAACGAAAATCACTAGTGCTAGACATACTAAGATGGAAAGCGAAAACAACTAATAATATAAATATAACCAATAACAGCAGAGAATCAACAGAAAACAAAACATTTTATTGCATTTCACAATTTTCTATGTTACATATTTCAAACACAATGACACTTTGCATGCAGTTTATGGTGCATAGAACAAACGCACATGCGAGGATGTGATGAAAAGTTTTCGGTCTGAAGTAGAGGTGGCTTTTCCGGAATTACTTTGACTAAAGTGCCTTAAGTTCCATCTTTGTTTAATACTTCTTACGTGTTTTAAAAGATTTGTTTTTGCTTTTATTTTATACTGTGGTGTTTTAAAATTTTCTTCTTATGTGTTTAACTGAATATGAAGAAAACTGAACTGCAATCTCTAATAAAATATTTTTTAAAGACTTATCTCTAACGGATATTAAAACCAAGATGCTAACTTGGGTAATCTGCTCCTTTATTTGCAATTGTTAAAACATGGGATGCAAACTTTAAATATAATTGTACAAGCACTCTGGATACGGAGCGTTCTGGAAGATCAAAATCAGCTATTACAGAAGAAATCGAAAAAGTTCACAAAAAAATCACAGAGAGGCGATCCAAGCATTGCAACACCGCTGAAGCAACTCTATATCTTTGGAAAAGGACTATGTTGAAAAATAAAGCAATAATTAAACAATTTTTTTCGTTAGGTCGGATACTTTTTTACCCACCCTCGTAAATTGCCGAAATGAATCTGCTGAACTCTAGGTCTCTGGCCGGCAAACCACAGTTGTTTACTCTTTTCTTCTTAGTGAAATTAGCGATGGTGATTTTCGTGCTACAGGTGCCGTTAAACGCTACTTCTTGTTTTTTTGCATTTACATTTTGCATTTGCATTTCTTGTTTTTTTGCATATTTTACATCTACGTAAGGAAAGAGCTTTGAACATCTTGAAAGTCCTTCCAAATGTGTCTTGGGGGGGGGCTTCCAGAACATCATTACTTCGAGTCTACTGAGTAGCCATACTCTCTAAAGTCGATTACGGATGTGTGGTTTATGGTTCTGCACGATAAAATGTGATAAAAAGATTGGATCCTGTTCATAATTAGGCTCTCAGACTTTGCAGTAGTGCCCTTTGCACTTCTCCTGTTGAAAGCGTGTATGTTGAGTGTTGTGAGCCTTCTCTAGATCACAGAAGAAAAAGTTTGACCCTTCATTACTATTTTAAAATTTCATCTCTCCCATCACATCCATTTTTTTACTACAAACAAAGTCGTTTTATACATCGCTTGCAAACTGCTGGGCCAGCAATCATTCCTTCATTTTTCGTAAGAGCTACAAACATTCTCAATGGCTTAGGTATGACCAATATTCATGTTATGCTGATTTTAAAACATCATCTCATCCCAGGGAAATCTCATGCTATAACGTATCTAAATCCATTCAAAATTTTGGACTCCTACAGCTACCCAACAACTTTTTGTGCACCACAGGGAGGAATATGTGAATCTTATTCATATTTTTACAGACGGTTCAAAATGCTCTTCTAATACTTCATTTGCATGTGTTTTTATCAATTCCATTCTCTTTTTCCAACTTCACTCATCATGCTCGGTTTTTACAGCTGAGGCCATTGCTATCCTTCATGCTTTATCTCTACTTTCTAATAGTCCTCCTGATAATTATATCAGGAGGACTGATTCATTAAGTGTCCTTGAGCCACTGTGATTAATGATGCTTAATGATGATGTTACATCATTTAAGAAACCCTTTCGCCTTTAATATTCTCGAACTGCACGAACATCTTACATGTCAAGGATTCTCTATTCTCCTTTGCTGGATTCCCACTCATGTCAGGATAGCTGGCAATAAACTAGCTAACAATTTGGAAAATTCTGCCACTACTATTTTAAACTGTCCTGTCCCTTTCAATGGTATGAAAAAATATGTTAAAAGAAACTTCCACTCAAAATGGCAAAGTGAATGGGATCTCATGAATACAAATAAGCTCCATTCTTTTAAACACGTTATTGATCACTGACCTACCTTCTCTAATAGAAAGCATGGTACAACACTCACTCGATTAAGAATAAGTCAAACTCGACTCACGCACAGGCATTTGTTTTGGGAGAACCTGCCCTTCAGTGTACAGAATGCCAATGCCAATTGTCAGTTCAGCACATTTTAATTGAATGCCGCAATTCATTTCACAACTCATCCGTTGCTTTCAGTCTGCTTCTGTCATTTTAAAAGACATTCTTCACAAAATAAATCATACAAGTCTTTTTACTTTCTTAAAAATGATCGGTTTTTATGATTTGACCTAATTAAAAATGGTTCAATTTTAAGGTTTTCATACTTTTTTTTTACCGTTTAATAAACATTGACAAATTATGACAAATGATAAAAAGTTTATGATTATTTAGAAGTTTATAAACAAAGTTTTAATTAATACCATGCGTTTGGCGCAGCATAATCAGGAATGGTTTTTGCGTCATAAAACTCCACTAAATCAAATCTTGTTTTTTGCTGTAGACAACACATTCAAATGAAAATTAGAAAATTTTAAAATTTCATCACTTTAACCGTAGCTGTTAGAGTTTAACGACTGCTTTCCATACGAATTTTGAGCACATGCCACAAAATATGTTGAATACGTTTTATACCGTTCTTGTGAATGCTATGTTGGTTACGGCCCATTTAACGGAATAGTTATTTTATAACCAACCTGTATGATGTACGTTGAATATCTTTAAAATTTATCTCAACGTTTTTATCTTTGAACCATAAATGAATATCCTCAAATTTTTCAATTTATTTTTCGATATTTTTATGTACTTCATAAAAATTCTTTTAAAAAATTAGATGCATTCAACCGCCCAATAATAAAAAGATAAAGGAAGCAAAATGGAAGAATTTTTTTTTAAATATGTAAGTTTCTAAAGAATAATAAATTGAACATCACGCGTAAAATATGAATATTCATGTTTGACTTTTGGCTGAAATTTCTGGAATTTTTTTATCTTTATTATAATAAAATGAGTAAAGCCATATTTTATAAGAGCAAAACAAGTTTAATTTAGTTATATCAACCCTCCGTTTTAAAGCAATATTAGGGCTATTTTAGGATGGGCCCTCGTCATTTTGAAACGCGGTCAGATGATAAGGTTGACACTTCAGCTGGAATCCCTATTTCAGAATTTCACACCAGAGGGAGGGCGCTAAGCTCCGGCGGATCGAACGTACACCATTACCCTCTTGGGTCTCGAACATGAAGCCCTCTGGTTCCGAAGCTGAGATCTTTTTCTCAGTCACCGTGGTCAAGAGTAAAGCATGCAAATTTTAAAAAAAAAGCTAGAACTCTTAGAGCTCAAACGGATCATATTTTTTTTCTGTTTAATAAACGTTATTATTTTAGAAAAAACATTCAGATGTGTCAAAGGGCCGGAATGGTAAGTGCAGTGTGAAAAAGATAAATGTAGAAACGGCAAGCTTTGCAAAGAATTATTTTATTAAATTTTATTATTATTAATAACATAATTTCCAAATAAAAAAGCAGGTATTTTTCAGATCCATCTTCTTTAAATATGTAAGTTTTTAAAGATTAATGAAATGAAAAATTAACCCCAAAATATGGATATGAAAAATATCTAAAGATCATAGTACAAAACTTTTCACAAAGGGAAAATCAATTCATTCAAAATGTTACATGTATTCCAAGGGAAAATAATGATATTGACCGAATATTATTTCCTCGAAATTTCATAAATTCATCAGGTACTGTTTTTGTATTATGAAATTTTGCACAATACAATTTCTTCCCAACAGCGTCAAAATCCCTTCCATTGGTGGAATTTATAACTAAATTATTTTCAAGAAAGCCATCTCTTCATGCATTTCAGAGATCGGTTACAAAATTTAGCTTCATTCCGTTTGTTAATTTTGTATTATTTATATACTTTATATATATAAATAATATAAAATAAGATATATAAAGAATATTTTATGAACATCCTATAGAATACTAGTTGGGTAAAACTGTAAATGAGACAAAATATTTTTTTAAATTGCAATTTAATAAAAAGTAATTTTTAATGACTTTTGCTTAAAAGAATAAGAAATGAACATGTACCTAATTAATGAACGACTACGTTCTTAGAGCATATTATTTTAACCCTTTATCGGGCATAATTACGGGGCATTAGCAAATAAATTTTTTTGGGTTATAACATGATAAATTAATGATATAAATACTAAAACACCAAAAGTTCGTTGATTTGTAATTTAATTGATGAATTAAGGAGTGGTAAAAAGGCTTACCAGAAATTGTTCAGAGGAGACTGAAAGCGGTGAACATACTTACCGATGAGTGTTAAGGATAAAAATATAATCGAATGCTTCATGATAAATATACATACCACTTAATTAAAAAAAATTAAACAACTTTATATAGTTTTTTAGTTATAAATCATGAAGTTGTTTGTAATTCAAACTTAGTAAAGTCTCACGTTAAAATTCGACTCTCAATTTGCCTTTGTTTTGTGCTGAGCGGAATGCTACATTTCATAAAAATAAAACTGTTCCAATTTTATTAATATCATCTTAGCAATGTTTTGAGTCAAGAAATAAGCTATAAGGCCATAAATTATAATATTCAAATACTAAATATATAAAAAAAAGTCAAAATAGGCAAAAAATCATTAGCAGGAAGATTCCGAATTTTAAGAAATATCCAACTGAATCAACAGTTTTTGTTCATTTTTTGAAATGAATGTTGACTTTAAATTAAATTAATTCAATAACAAATAATGATAGTTAACTATTAGAATATTTTTGTTATAAGGAACACAACATAGGTGAAAATCTCGTGTAAACAGTTTCAGAAATGTTTGCAGGAGTTAAAATGTAAGGACAAATTTGGAACTGAATGTCTTTATGAAATCCGTTACATCCTGAAAGTGAAGTGGTAAGCATATTTAATAGTTTTGAATATAAATTATATTTAACTATAAATATAATGTATTTCATATTTATTAATGTACTTAAATCGAATTTTAAGCTTCTATTCATCTTATTTGTCATTTTAAAATACTTTTCCCAACTCTCATAATCATTTGTATTTGGAAAGAATATATACCAGAGAACTATAAAGGGCTAAACTTCTACAATTCTATTAAGAAACTTTATACATGCCCCATTAGATTTGTGTTAAAGTCCAATTAAAATTCGAGACGAAAGTCAATTTACTGTAAACTTATTTAGGAGAGTGTTTCGTATAAAGGAAGTACTAAAAGAGTAGGTACTCATAATTTTAAGCAATGGGTAAGCAAGCAGGGTTCTGCTTCACTGGAATTCTTAAATGTCCTTAGTAATTAATTCCCCAGCTATCTACTCTTTTAATACGAAAATTGAAGAACCATGAAATTAGCTTGCATGAAAATAGCTGTTAATTATTTATATGTTTTCGTATCTTATTAAGAAAGGTTTCAAATTGTCTTCTGCAAGATCTCAGTTCTAGGGATGAATTCTGGGAGCATTAAATTAATTTATAACTGCAATTAAGGCATGGACTTGAAAAATGTTTTGAAACAGCCAGCCGTTTATTGATGAACAAACAACCGTTATCATTTAATAAATGTACATTGTGGAGGCCATATTTTTAACCAACAAATTAAGTTATATCATTTTTAAATAAACATTATTGAAGTATCTATACACGGTATGAAATGTAGTCTCCTGAAAGCGGCTGTATGTTTGAAAGAGAAAAACTCGAGAAATACTTAACTGATATTCGAGATATTTGTACCATTTTGTAGGGAATTTATTAGGGAAGGTTTTAGTATATTGAAGTAATATCAAAATAAGAAGAAGAGTTTTATAACTGCGATTTTAATTATTTTCCTACTAAGATTCGATGATGCGTAAAACAGCAATATATGTGCTTTGCACTTATCTGTACATGGGTGAAAACCTCAAATTGCGCATGTGCAAATAGAAAGAGCCGTGGCATTTATATATAATAACTTTTTTTTGTTTACGTTTGTCTTTAAATCTCTATTTAAAACTCATTATGAACTCAAAAAATTAAAATTAACTGATTTTGGAGATATTAGTACCATTTTGTAGGGCATTTATTGGGGAAGGTTTTAGTATATTGAAGTCGTATCAAAATTTAAAAAAAAAGGATTTTTATTGCTAAAACAGCGGTTGTGCTATATACTTATCCGCGCATGTACAAAAACTTCAAACTGCGTATGAGGAAAGCTGTAATATGCTTCAATAATATGTATCAAAAGCTGTAATATGCATATGCGATACATATCTTTTTTTAAAAATCTGTTTTTAAACAGCGATTCAAAACTCATTATGCCCGAAAAAAGAAAATCCAACCTTGGCCGGAGCATATTAAATGCCAAAACGCTTCGTTTGTTGCGCGATAATAGAAATGTAAAGGAAAGAAACATTCAGTTAGCGAATATCAGAGAAAGAATGTCCACACTTAGGGAAGGAGAATCTTCTGTTGTGCGAAGTAACCGTCTCTCTTTAAATCGCACTGCAATTGAATTATAGAGATGGCAAGAATCTCATGAGGAGCGAAGTGATCGTCTGTCTGAGGGCAGATAAAGACATTTAAGTTGGATACAGAACTGAAAGAACACACGTTGCTATTCTATTGTATATTTTTAGTGAATTATTTTGTCTATGAACATATATTTTTACCTTTTTAACAGCCTAAATATCTCTGAATGTGTGCTATTAAAAATTATTTTTTAGCTGTTTTTGATGATTTCTATATATTTTTTTATGTTTGTTTGATGTTGAGTGATATGTCTATGGCGTATCGGGTGGAAGGTATACTTAGGTTTAAAGCTAATTTTCCCTCTTGGATGCTATGCTACCGGTAAAGCTGTGCGGGTACTGCTAGTTAAGCATATTCTATTATTTTGTTCTATTAAGTTTGTTCTTAATAGAACAAAGTTCTTGAAGTTCGTGAAGTTTGTTCTATTAAGCATCCACATTTATGTTTTTCAAATATAACAAATTATTCTTAGGTGTCTGTACTTTTCAGTCATGTTTTACTGTTAGAAATCTGTGATATTGCTTACCGGCACATTTATTCCTATATTAAAGAAAATAATTTTACATATATATTAATTAATGCTGAATGAATACCATGTAATTAGAAGTGGTTTGGCAGAGAATGTGATAAATATAGAAGTAAAAATGTAGGTTCTCGAAAATACACGAACTTTAGCGATATCTCCATTATAAACGAAGATCCGAAAATTTTCTGGAAGCTTCCCTACCTTGTCACGGAAGGTATATATTAGGAGATGAATACTGAAGTCATGAAATTCTCTCTTTGTAGTGTTGCTAGTCAGAGAGTTCTTTGAGAGTTCTGTGCAGTTATAACAATTATCCATTAACGATTTGCTACTTGCTAATACCTGCCGGTATTTGCCTTTGTAATTGTTTCAGCCATATTCTGTTACATGTGTTTCCCGGTTTTTTTAATGGATTGGACCTCTTATCCTTACGATCATTCGAGTTCAGGTATCTTAATATATTGAAACACTAATTTTTTTTACAAACATAAGAAAGATTTAATTCCACCTCAACATCCGGAAAGAGAGCCCATATCCCTAAGAGTTCAATATACAATAGAGGACAGTTATCGATATTGGAAGCATCATTATAAATTATCAAGTTCGTCGAATTGTCACTTACGGATTTTCTATAACACTATTTATCTATAATAATATATTGTTTTTGCAAGTTTATATTTTTCTAACTTTTTATTCTATATTATTTCCTTTCGACTTATATTAGTTTATTATTTCCTTTCAAGTCATATTTTCCATTTTGATAATTTTTTCGGGATGGACGGCAAAGAAGAAGTAGTATTATTTGTGAGTTGGTTGTCCACTGCCTGTGGGTGAGTCCAAGAATATTTCTCTCTGGGCAAATGTTTTGTTAATTGATGATTTGGCGTATCTCTTTATAAAGCGATGGCTGCCAATCCTCTGGCATCCAACAGCAGTTTGTAGTCCTTCCAGTCTCGATAAATAAAATATACTACATCTATTAATAATCTGTAAACAAAAAATATTACTTAAAATCTAAACAGAATAAGCAACATCTGTAAACAAAATATATAAATTTTGCGAGTCTCATAACGAAGCGATGGTTATGCGTCCTCTTGTATCCACTAGCAGTTTTCTGCCCTATGAGCCATGATCAGTAAAAAATACTTGATCTGTTAATATTTGTAACTAAATCAGCTACTTAATTTCAAAGCAAAATAAATAACATTTGTGATCAAAATTTTAATAATAAAAGGTATAAATTTTGCGAGTCTCATTTCAAAGCAATGTGTGCTTGTCTTAATGTATCCAGTAACAATTTGTAATGTTATTGTTCATTATTAGTAAATATACGTGATCTGTTAGTATTTGCGAAGAAAATAATTAAGTTGAAAACAAAATAATTAAATCAGCAAACAAAGAAACATTTATAATAAAATATAAGGATTTTTGCGAGTCTTATTTCAAAGCGACGACCGCCAATCTTCGGCTGTCCGTTAGCAATGTGTAGTCCTATCAGTCATAATAAGTAAAAGATACTTGGCCTACTATTATTTGTAATAAAAATAATTGATTAATTTAGAAACAAAATAAATAAGATCTGTAAACAAAATATTAATAGCAAAACCCTTTAATTCTGCTACCGAAATCAATCGAACTGTGACATTTTTGATATCGCTGAGCATTTGAAATTATGGCCCTCTCTAATTTTATTTCTCAATTTGATGGCCCATTCTAAAACAGATGGGCTTGTTAAAGCAAAGCAGCGCATATATATTTCTAGAGACATCTTCGCTAAAGAAAAATAAGGAAATTCTAAGCTTCATAAATGGGCAATTTTGGTAGCAGAAAAGTGGAATCTTCTCTGATTAAAATATTAGTGGATAATAAATAATTCTTAAAATATATCTTTTAGGACTGAGAATTGGATTAAATGTTAGACTTTGAGGTTTTGTGGTGTGTTTTCCCATCACAATAACATAAAAAATAATGGTTTATGTTATCTAAAGAGTGTTTCCAATGGTAAATATATGCTAATATCTGTCAAGAATAAGTTATTATGTCTCATTCAGCAAGAAAATCGTCTATATTTTTAAGGAATGTACTTGTAAAATTACCGGTTCCGGAAGTGACATTAATCTAATATAATTGCTAACAACTCTTCCTTAAAAGTTTAATTCGAATTCGAAGCTAAAAGTAAGCCCACTCTAAGCATTAAATAAACATTTCGTGAATAAGTACTTCCGAGTTTGAGAATTAATTCGATGGCGACGCAATAATTTTAAGCAGTCTTCTATCAACAGAATACATTTGGAAGGAAGCTTTGAAATATTCTCAAATCGTCAGCAGCATATGTAGTAATGATTTCAAAAGTACCCAGAATAAACTCTAATTAGAATCCTAAACCTGACACGGAAGTCAATATAACCTAATCATTAAATAAATGCTTCGTAAGGTTTGAGAAAGTACTTAAGTACTTTGAGTTTGAGAAAGTACTTAATGAAAGATACTGTTTTCAGGAATATATTTTAATGATGATGTGGAACCTGTGGGATTTTGAAGCTTCTTGAATGATTCGGTTAGTGTAAAAACAGTTGAACCAAGGTGATTAATCATAAGTTTTTCTGCATTTTCTAAAGGACTAGATAATTAAAATGAAATTAATTTAAACCTGAGAATTAGAATTAAAGTGAAAATGAAACTAAAAATAATCGATTAACTAACAGTTAAGCTTCGAAAATAGTAAAAAGATCTCATTTTAATTTAATAATAAATTCCTATTCTACAACATATTGAAAAGCATGTGGAAGATAAAACATCAAATTTATTTTTTTTAAAAGCTCGAAACAATTAAGTCATGAAAAGGTATATAAAAATATATAGTTGAACTAAATGTTTTCTAATATATAAAAACAGTCATTTTCTAAAAGAAAAGCGGTAAATTGCAAATTTCTTTTTAAGAAGAAAAAATTATCGTTAATTAATTTTTTTAAAATTTGTATAGTATCCGATTTTTATCAAAAATATGTAAAACTGAAAAACTTTTAGAAATATTTAACTGAATTTTTATTTAATTAAGCTGTGTTTATTATCAGTGTTTACTAAAGATCCCATTTTACTAATTAGCCTCCGAATATAATAAATTTCAAAAATGTTTTAAATTATAGTAAATTTCTAAAAATACTAGAAAATTTTGTAAAATTCCAAATTTATAAAAAGAAAAATGGCAGCTATTTCAAAGTGAAGAGAAGAAATGCAGAATTATGTCACAAACCATTCAGTTGTTGGTTTTAAAAATTATTTTTCATCCGAAGTTTCTCCCAAATAATTCTAAAATATTCCAAGATATTGCAGAATTTCTTGTCAAAATACAGGATAAAAAACTGACTATAATTTAAATAAAATTAAAAAAAAATTAGTTAGATTTATGTCTTTACATTGTGAGTTTCCTCTTAAATATTTATTTATTAATTCATTTTATGTTTACGAAGAATGTACTGAAAGAATGTAATAAGAATGTAATGTAATAATTTCATACAGAGTTTTAAAATTTCTTTATGAAAGGAAGTAGATTTCTCAGATTCAGATTGCCAAAATAATTTATAAAAAAAACAAAAAAAAATACACTTTTTTTTATTCCATTCATTTTATGATATTCAGAACCGTTTCAGTTTATTTTCTCAATTTTTTGATTCTGGCTTGAATAAAAACATGAAAAGGTATTTTTTTTCTTCTTTATATAAATGAATTTTTCATACGGTGCATTTATTCTTAAAACAAATTTTATCACCAAAAAATAAAAATATACGGATAAAGTAAATTTTCATAAATTGATAAAGTTAAGTTTTCAAAATTTGCAAATTTTTTTATAATTATTACATGTGTCTGAGTAAACTGGTGAGAGATTACAGAAAATATAATTTTCCCTTTAAAATAATTTCTAATGTTAATAATTATATAATGAAAGAATAGCACTAAATTAAAAACTTTTCGTCTTAAAAAGCTAACTAGTATCAAAATTAGCTTTAGTGTTATAAAAAAAAGTCATATTTTCATTTTAAAGCTCATGCCATAGAAGAATATATTCTAGCATTTCTTTCAATTCGTAATAACACTAAATTCTATGTATCTCCACAATATTTATCTAACTTTTGGGTATGAATTTCATATTAGCAATTCTGAATTTACGAATTATTGTAGAGATAATAATATTGAACAGAAATGCAAAAAGGTGTTGCCTAAAGGGGCATCTTTCTCATTCAATAAAACAAAATAAAGAAAATAATAAATTGGATTGTAAAACACTTAATTTATGAATACAAATCTATTATATCTAATAATCCATTAGAAGTCACACATATCATGTGAAGGTATATATTTACATATAGTGGGTACATATATTTACACATATAACACATTTAGATACTATTATATATATTTACACTTATTAGGTTCATATTTTATATATAGAATATATTTATATATTATTACATATATAATATATTTACATATTATTATATATAGAGTATATTTACATATTATTACATATTGAATATATTTACATATTATTACATATAGAATATATTTACATATTCTTATACATAGAATATATTTACATATTATACATATATATGAAAGCTACATAGATTTTGAAGGTAGTCAACCATCTGACTCTCCTTCCCGCCACGAAGGCACACGAAGGCACACGAACTTAAACCATAAGGCTGAATGACCGGACCACCGCAACAGCAACACTGGCGGGAACTGTGGTTGAGTCCTAAGAGCCATCACCGGCCACGGTACAAACCTCCCGGAAAGCAGTACGTCCCGTCATCGATGGGAGGAGTCAGATCCCCACTTATTTGTGTACACTCCAGTGTGGCGAGATCCAACCACCTTTCCGGAAGCATCTCATCTTCATATCGAGGTGCCCCCCCCCGGTGGTTTTGAAGGTAGGTAGAACTCTATATTAACAGCAAAAGGTTCGAATACTGAAAATAAGTGTTAAAAGGCCTCACAATTTGCAAATACATACGCTTCGCAATTTAGGCATATAACCGAGCTGTTGGTCTTTTGTAAATCGGCACTTAATTAATCCCGTAGTTTTTGTATACATAATTATAGTTAAATTTATTGAAAATAAATTTGTTTAATTTAATGGAAATGGTCTACATTTATAGATGTTAGAATTTTCAGGTTAGACTATGTATAAAACTCATCAGAATTGATTAACAATTAGTCTTCATTAATTAATTCATTAATTCATGTAACATAAGTTCTTAGACATGAGGCAATTTTTATCAGAGTAAAATCTTCTAAATAAGAAATGAATGCAGCTTTTGTTGCAATTATTATTTTTTTGTATCCAGATACATCATATAAAATTTTGAATAAATCAAAGAAATTTTGCATTTCTGCTGTCTCATTTATCCTGTCTTTTAAATAATTTTTCACTGCCGAGAATATGCATATCAAAAAATTATAATAAAGCAAACAAAATAATTTAAATAATTTTAAAATATTTTTATTCTCAGAAAAAGAAGTAACGAAATGATAAAACATGCAATAGTCCTCAATAAATTCCATTAAGATAAATTGTTTTTTTTTATTCGCAGCGAACTGTTTCGGAATTGCTGCAGTTCGTTAGGTGCTTTTGTTTTTACCTTTTTTATTCCCTAACTAATCGAACACTGCAACCGTGTTTACGAAGTAATTAATGAAAAAGCAATTTGCTAACTAGTGATATAACGGTACGAAAAAGCTACTAAATCCCACTCTTTCAATACTTAACTACTCGTTGATTTCTGTTCTTATGGAACCTCTATTTGAAGGAAAAGAAATACAAAATAAAAAACAGAGCATTCCCCCCCCCCCCCCAAATGAGTTACAATGGTGGAAGCACGTTAAAAAATTTTACACGTTCTGCTGATAATGAATCAATGTTTTGTAAGAGAATGTGGCAACTTCAGGAGAGGGCCAGATGTTTTTGGCGGGTACATTTATCCAATTTACACTCAAACGTGAATGATTTTTATTATATCTTGAATCCTTTGAGACTATTCCTAGGAAATTGTGGAGTTTGGTTTGGTTTGGTTATATTAATGCCCCGTTTTAAAGCAACAATTGGGATATATTGTGACTTATCTCGTTATTTTAAACCGAGGTTATATGACGAGGCTAAACCTGACACCCCTCTTTCCAAGCTTCCACACCGAACCACCCGGCTGAGGAGGTCTACGATCCTGACGATCGTAATTTATCCTTCCTATTTTGTAAATTTTTGTAAGCTTTATTGGAAAATATTCAATGTTAAGCTTTCTCTTTTTAGATTTTTTTCGATAATTATTTTTTCAAATTGATCCCTAGACCGATTAAAAAGATATTTATGAATTTATAAAAAACATTTCCGCAATTGAAAAAAAATGTGTTTTACTTTTAGTATTTAGTATTAGGCATGATTTTAGAAAATGTAAGATTGAAAAAGTCAGTTTAAAGATTTAATAAGAGAAATATTACAATAAAATCAGTTTATATCGGATAGCTTATTTTTCGCAACAATAGTCAGGCAAATATAATTGAAAATCCACTAATTTAATATAATTCTAATTTAACAAAATGAAAAATAATGAATTTTTAATTTATTTTAATTATTAAGGATTTTATCTTTATTTATAATAAATATGAATGGGAGAGGGTGGGTTAACACTCTATAGGCCGGATCGTTTGACATACAGCTACCAAATTTGGCACATATATATACTTTGGACTATAGAAAGTGCCCCTCTTGGCGATTTTTTAAAATATTTAATTAGAATTTATTTTAATTAAACGTTAAGAAAAATTTTCGAATCATTTCATGATAATTTCCGAAAATATTACACCCCAAAAATAATTTTTACATCATCTTAAAGTTAAAAAAAAACAACATTATTTTCAATAACACTAATGATTTAACGTATAACTTAAGCTTGTAGTTTTAATGAATTAAAAAAATTAAGATATTTTCCAACTATATATTTCGCAAAAAATAAAAATTAAATTTAAAGTGCACTAGCATATTTTAAATTAATGTCAAAATAAATTAGCTTTTATGTATGCGTTGCCATCACACTGTCAAAAATGCAAATTAAAAAAAAATAAGTTATTCATTGCTTTACTTAAGAAAGTATAGTTTTCAGCACGTGTCTGTGTGAAATTAAATAAATATGAAATATGATATTTCATGAAATATAAATTCAGGGAAACATTTTCCATGATCCTTTATAATGCCTATATTATTAAATAAATCAAATTTTATTAATTGGCATATATATATATATATATATATATATGTGTGTGTGTGTGTACATAATAAAATAGTCTAAATGAAATGAATAATTTTGTTTCTTGTACTCGATATATTTAGCAAGCCATTCTTAACTTTATTCAGCAAATATTTATTAGTTTACAGAAATAATTGTAAGTCATTTAAATAAAATATAAATGCAAGAAACCATTTTGAATAATCAAAATTTCAGGAAAACTGGAATGAATAAAAATGGGCATACAAGTTCGGTAATAATTTTTTTTTACTATAAAACAAAATTATATTGCAAAAAGTAGTTGAAATTTAGCTTTGTTGAATTTAATATGTTCTAATTGACATTCAGAATATCGTTAATTTTGGTTTCACTATCGAATTGGCCAACAACTATCAGTTTGTAAAACTATTTTATTTGATTCATACTTCCTACATCTCTCGCTGTTCATACGAAAGTAATATGGACTCTTATTAACTTGCATAATTTCGAAATCTAATAAAAATTAAAGTAAAAAATAAATTGTATAGAAATCTGGGAAAGCTAATGTTCTTTTGAAAAATAGTTCAGAAAGGATTAATAGAAATTTGTACAGATAGAGTGGCAGAACAAATAAAGTAGGTATGGTAAACAAATAAAGGAATTTAGCTGTTAAAATGGGTGTTATGCCTGTCAGAATAACTTTGTATTTCTGGAAATATTTGTCCGACCTTTCGGAAATTTTCAGATAATTCAGTAGAAGTTTTGGACACCATAACGATAAAATATAAGAAACTAGGTCAATAAAATTTAGACACAGATGTTGCATCCAAAATATAGGTATCATATTTCCAACTAAAATTATTCAATGGTATATCATCTGTTTGTCTGTACTTTAGCATGCATGTAAACAGAATGACTCACAAAAGCAATATTTTCAATCAGTGAAATTCGGTATGTAATTTTGTAACTATAACTATAGTTTTCTTCAAATTTTGATTCAGTGGCAGGCAAAAAGCATCCTAAATGCGCTTTCCCACCGTGGATTCTATACAAATGTTACATTATTTACTTCAAAGATCTACATTTCGTAATTAATTTCGCCAATGACATACAAGATATTAATCGATTAAGGTACCCAATTTTTTACGTAAGAATGAAGATAAAGCTTTTTTTACAGTGTGTAGGAGAGGGAATTGCGGTGTTTGTTTTGAAATGAAAGTGAAAACTCGGATTTTTATAAGATATATCACAGACTTTATATTCATATGTTATAGGAATATGCATTGACCGTGCTTACGACTTTCTGATAAAAAAAGTTATTTCAAATATTTATGTTACTTTGTAAATTATTTTATTATTATTTATAAGCTTCTGTTTTTTATATGTTTTTGCAAGAGAAATGTTCAATTTAAGTTCTTAAAGGTGATTTTTTTAATAAAACTTTTATGGACTCAAAACTTTATTTGGATAAAAATCTATCAAGGATCTGAGATTCTATAGATCTGTACTTTCGCACGCATGAAACACAATAATTCCAAAATGCAAAAATTTAAATATATAAAATTTAATATGGAATTTTATAACCATATTTGCAGTTTTGTGTCAAATTTCACTTGAATAGTATAGAAAATGCCCCACAAATGCATATATATATTCATACTATGCATTCAATAAATATACCAGATGGCTAACATCAATATGTCATAACAAATGTTTGCTAACAACTTCTAAGCCTTTTGCGGCCATACGTACAGTGCGTAATATTATGTAGGAAGAAAGCTTGAGACTTTTATTAGGGATTTCAGTCTACCCACTTTCTCCGGCTTTTCTTGCAGCTATTTAATTTTTAGATTGAAAATTTTTAATAAGTTCTTTCAAATGCAAGTAAAATAAAATACACAAATTTTATTAATCAAAATTTAAATAACAATATATACAGGCTGATCAAGAAATAACAGGAGGTATTCGGAGTCCTATAATGTACTCTGTACTGGATAAAATATAACAAAATTTCGCTACCATACACATAAAAGTATGAGGTTTCGATTTAGCAAGAAAAAAATAATTAGTATCAAAAAAGCGAGAACTCGTTACAATGAGTACCAGAATATTTGGATCTTGATTTTATAAGGATTAGATTAAATCTACGTATGTTTTTTTTAATGGTTTAAAAAAAGCACGAGTATACGTCATTTCACGAGTATATGCATGCGAAAAAACAGATCGACGGAACAGTCAACCTTTAAATAAGTTTGTTTGAGAAACTAATAAAAATTTACACTACAAGCGTTAGACAGAAAACTAAGTGCATGCAAAAACCCGATTTCAGAGATGTTACACCTCAAGACAGATTTTGCTTCCAATTTTATATGGAACTACTTTCCATATGCTTAACCTGTGGAATAATTTTATCTTTATTTAACATTATCATTAACATAATTATTACTAATTTTTCGCGCTTACCATACGTTAAACAAAACTGGGTTTTGCCATTTCAATGCATGAAATGAAAATAAAGCAGCCGCAGCTGTTTTGATGCTATTATCTTGCTTTCAAAATAAGGTAGTTTACAGGGAAAATTTTTGAGAAATTTCAACTAATAACGATAAATTTCAATTAAAATCATTAAAAAATATCCTGATACCCTTGATTGTCATATTGAAATAAAATCTTCCAGGTATGGATTTTGAAATATTCATCTTTCACCTTTTATTTACTGATGATACTTAAAACCTTGAAAGCCCGCTTTTATCTACTCAATACAAATCTTTTTTCTCTGATAGTATTCAAATGAATACGGAGAATGTAACCCAAATATCAAGCAATTAATATAAGATAAAATTAGAAATTAAAATTTTTTTTAATTATTAATTAAATTAATTAAGATATTTCTATCATTTAAAGGGATTCCCTTGGAATATTTTGCAAGAGAACAAAACTGCTGGTGTAAAAATAAAATTGAAAAATTGATGTAAAATAATTTGTTATCTGAAGGGTTAAACAGAACGGTGTGTCCAGGATGGCCGAGTGGTTATGGCGTCGGACAGGTAACGCCTTATGCGAGAGTTCTGTGACAAAAAATCAATGATAAGACAATAGATAAAAGAAAATTCTAAAAAAAAAGAATAACAGCGAAAGGATTGTTAAGCTCGTCCTACGATGACGCAGGTCTTTTCAGCTTAATTCTGTGGACCGGAAACAACCGGCAATTGCGATGTCCGATTTCATATCGAAAAAGCGAATTCGTTTTCCTAAGAAGTCGGCTACGAAAATGGAAGACACAAAAAGCGTGCTCTTGAACTCAGCGCACAGGGTAGTTGCTATCCGATTCACTGCAGTGAACGCAGGTTCGAATCCTGCTCCTGGATATTTTACTTCATTGGAAAATGGTTTAGTCATATTGGTCTGGGATCATCTGAATCAGTATCATAATTTTTAAAATTATAATTTCCATTTTGGTGTGCCTAAAATTGAGAACAATGGTCCTCAAAGTTTTATAATTTTTGGCGTCTATTAGCATTTTTAAAACATTCTTACGTTAATTTAATTATTTCATAAAAACTTTAGATATGGATAAATTCTTAGAGATATTATGGAGAACAAATAAGCCTGTTGCCGATCTTCATCTGTGTATTCCTTTTCCACAGTTTTTGTTATGTGGCATCTGATAATATCTAGTTACGTCATCATTCCTCCTCCAAAAGCCTTTTTTTTTAATCTGAAAAGACACATCTTTAACTTACGTCCACAGTAGGGAAAATCAACACCAGAGTTCCCCACCTATAACCATGGTATCAAAGAATAGCCGTACCTACTAAATAAGCCATTACTTGTCTTCTATCAACTACTTCTCCATTTGGAAAGATTTACAAAGAGACATAGACAGCAAACTTAATAAATGGAATGAATTTTCATCCCCGATTTACCATACACATTAAAGCATGAGGTTTCGATTTAGAAAGAAAAAAATAGTACCAAAGAACGCCGATAGAGGAATACCTGGCATTGCAAGCGCATAATGTGAGGATAAAAATACATAACGGACAATGGAAACAATAAATAACAACACAACAAATACCAATGAAACACGCTTATGATAGCAACTTACAAATTTGGCTCAAGATGACCACCATTGATTTTCCAGTGATTTATTTCATGTGGCACACGAGGTTTGCGAAGGTGGCTCGCAGCATATCGGCATTTATTCGTCTGAAATGTAACATTATTTGTTTTTTAAAGTAGGAATGTCAGGAACATGTCCTTGATACACAATGCCTCTTAAGCGTTTCAGTAGCCTCACAACCAGAAATCGTTCTCGGATTGGTTGTACACCAAGAATTAATGTTGTTTCAAATATTTCTAACTTTCTTCATACGTCATCGGTCTTCTACGTATCTGTTTCAATCCCCGGTGTTCACGAAGACTAGCGTTAGCATTTTCATCTCGCTGATAAAACAGCTTGACTAATAAGGTATGTTCACGTAGTGACTAGGGTCTACGGGCGAATTCTTGCACAATGACTTTAATTTCAGCAACCCTTCCTTTTATCCTCGATATCATGTCACAAATGCGAATTACATAATAAAGTTTTCTATCGCAGCTCCAGAATTTTCCCTATTGTTGTTTTTTGGTTTTATATTTTTTTTCTTGATAAATCGAAACTGCATACTTTAATGTGTATGGTAACTTAATATTGTTATATTTCGTCCAGTACATAACACGCTACAGGGCTCCGAACGCCTCCTGTTACTTCTAGATTACCCTGTATATATTTTTTATTAGCATTTGGACCATTTTTAATGAAATTTGCAGCATTAAACGTCCTTGCTAATTCAATTTGTGCTAAATATATCTTTGTTTCGATGAAAGCCTCTCCCATCCTCGCTTCAAGCACTCTGAAAACTTTTATCTAGCCTTGAATGACAACCGATAGTTTTTTTAAGGAGGAATATGCTACAAATTGAACTAATTTAATAGGAAAAAACAATATCACAATATGTATATTACAATAATGGATTTTTTACTTGAAAATGATATGTTCTTAATTTTTTTTGGTTAAAGTCTAAATCAAGCTGCATTCACAACAACAGCACACTACTGTGGATTAGTTATAATCATAAATACGACATAGATTCCACTAAGAAGTTGAAACTTAGAATTTTAGTATAAAGTGAAGACTAATTTCTTGTACAATAGGTGCTACATATTTTCGCATAGATGACACTAGCGTTGATAAACCGTGTGTTAACTAAAGTCAAAGAAAACGCTCACTAATTTCAACTCGAGACTTTATTCATGGAACTGAATATTCTATCTGTTTTTATCCACAAGACGAAAGGACTTGAATCTTCCAGTTTAGAAGGACACAGAAATTATAAGAACATTCTTGAAAAAACGAGAAAAAAAAGTAAATCAATAACAAAACCATGTGTAGGCAACTTGCCTGCAATCAGATACGAACTGTTGCTTTCAGTTCATGGCATTCTACCACTGAACCATTCAGACCGCGCCAAGTTGGTACAAACTCCGTTCCAATATAAATAATGGCCATTATTTTTGTATTTTTATATGGGTCCTGTAACAAATTTTACAATATACTTGTAAATGCACTTTGAAATCAAGACAAATGAACAATTTTTGTAGATTTTTTACAAGGAATTAGCAGCAGAAGTCATTATGCATTTAATTACTATGATTATTTCATTTAGGAATAAAAAATAATTTAGCAATTTTTCGGTTTGAAACGCAATTACTTATTAACATTAAATACATTCGGGGCTTTAAAATGATTTAATTATTTAAATAAATCATGAAATATTCTTGTACGTGTAAAAAAACAATAAATTATGAAAATTCAGACTTCTATTTCTTTATAGTAGATTAAAAGTACAGAATGAATTTTTAAAACCACCTCAAGATGACATTTATTAGAAGTTAGGGAACAATATTGATTAAATACTCATGAGCAATTTCTAAGATTTTTTTTTTTTTTTTTACATTTTCACAACAATAAAATTTTTAAATGAAATGAAATATTTCTAAATATACCCCATGAAATAAATTGGTAAAATAAACGAAACACTTACGGCCTCGCAACTTCCTCCAGGAAACAATTAACGGAAAAGCAATTAGCTAACTAATGTCACAACCACCCCAAGACAATTAAATTATTTTTGTTCATTTTAACTATCTTATGCTTGCTACTAGATTAGAATTCATTTAAGCAAAAAAAAAAAAAAAAAAAAAAAAGATGTAGTCTGTAAGTAAGTTTTTTTGCTGAATTATATTCCATAAAACCGTAAAAAATTCTTGGCATATTCCAAAAGCTTTGGGTTTATGATTAATGCTATTCTTGGGTATTTAACATGGCAGGAGTAGATGTTTTTGGTTGAATAATTGTTCCTATTATCAATTAAACGAAGATGAATTTCTATCTTTTCTATCATAACATGTAACAAATGTATATACAGGGTGTTGCTGAATTCGACCAACAAACTCAGAGGGGTAATAGTAGGCATCAAGAGGATAAATAATCACCATACAACATGGGGTCCCAAATGACGTTTAGGGGATGAAAATCGCAAAAATATAGGAAGTAGGAGAATTGTTGAAAACTATAAAAAATTAATAAAAAAAATAACAAATCGTGTTTCAACTATGAATTCTTTTAAAGTAAAAGTGCATTTTTAAAGGCTGCTTTTCATGTAAATAACATGCAGATTTGATGAACCAGGGGGTCGTAAATTATTGAAAACGAAAAAATAGTTTAGAACCCTTATCTGCAAAAATATTAAAACTTTAAGAAAAGTAAAAGCTTGAAAATATAAGAAATTTTATACTCTTTAATTTGATATAAGTCTGTAGTGTAAAAACTGGTAAGGTTTTAAAATATTCAAGAAAAACTAAAACGTTTGCCGGCTAACATCGCTGCAACATCGATCCCGCTGTTTACAGAAGGTATTGCAAAATTCTACCAAAAAATTCTGAGGAGTGATAGTAGGCAAAAAGGCGATAAGAATTTCCAAAGAAATAAATATAAAGTTGCAAACGATGATGAAAATTTGGTGGAATACCGATACAGCATATATTTACAGCACAGACATTTTAATATAAGAAAGGAGACGATGGGAAGCTTTTATGAAAATTACTCAATATTGCGGCTGCAAATGTCATTACACAACCGGCACTAACATTTAAAGGACCGCCGGACGCACTCAAACATACCAAGTGTTCTTGCGATTTCTCCAGCAGCGACGACGATCCGAGCTACGAGCTCTTCCACTGTATCCAAAGGTGTCTGATAAAAAAGAGATATCATGTTGCCTAGAAGAAGAAATCCAAGGGATTGAGGTACGGGAAACGTGGAGGCCAATCAACAGGTCGGAGATAAAATCTGAGAATAAAATTCTTACAGGAAAGTGTGCATCTTCCTGTGTAGCACCAAGCATCCAGCGTGCCGAAATCCCAATTCAGCTGCAACTGTTCGAGTGCTTGTCGATGGGGTATCGGCAAAGCGCTGCAAAACTCAGTTTTCTGTTTCAAGTGAGCTCACACTGCTTTCTCACCCTGCATTTGGCCTCGATATTTTGAAGGATCTTGTCTCCAGCAACCGTCGGTCAATATTTGCAAAGGTGCTGTGATGTGGACAACGCCTACTTGGATATTGATCTTGGTATATTTTTTGTGCTTGGTGTCTATTACCATCCGCTCGGCCTTAAATTAAATGCATATCCGCATATTCGTCATTCGTGATATCTGACATGTTGTTTACGAATGAAACTTATCAACTCTCAATCCTGCACTGATCTTTAATGAACACAAGCTGCTTTTATACTCATCGCACAATCAATTCTGCAATGCTCGCTACTTTTATATTCCTCGAACGCATGGAGAATTTACATACGAGAAAGCTTCTTCTCGACTACCTTGTTTCAAATCCTCGCATTCATAGGGCCATTCTCTTAACCAGGCTAATTGTCTCTTCGATGTCTGTTTTTGCGAGTTTTACAGAATAAACTCATTCTTAAAATCACAATTGAAGTATAAATTGAATGCCAAATTTTATATCTTTAAAATATTTTATTCATATTTAAGACTTATAATTTCCATCCAAAGACAATTAGAATTTTCGTTTTGAATAAAGCTCATTCCAAAATAAGAGCGAAAATATTTTCATAACATTTAAAGAAAGTTAAATTTCTGTAATTAAATGGAAATGTTCTCAAACGAATTATATGACACAATATAATTCATAGAGTTAAAGAAAATGAATTAGATATTTTTGAAAGGTATTGATAATGATACAATTCAGAATAATTTTAACCACAAAATCTTCAAATCTCAACGAATCTATATTATCAAGATTCTAAAACTATTAATCAGTTCATACTCAAAACAATGAGATCAATTATTTTTGAAGCGAGAACTCGTTACTGTTGGTACCAGAATATTTTCATCTTGATTTTATAAGTTCCGGAGATTGCAGGATTAGATTAAATCTACGTATGATTTTTTTAAATGGTTCTAAAATGCACAAGAGTATGAGTCATTTCATTTATATGCATGCGAGAAAACAGACCGACAGAACAGTCAACCGTTAAATAAATTTGTTTAATGAACTAATAAAAATTTACACTACAAGTGTTAAACAGAAAACTAAGTTATTACACTTTTCTATTAGGGCGTTTACATGCATGCAAAAACCCGATTTCAGAGATGTTACACATCAAGACCGATTTTGCTTCCAATTTTATATGGACTACTTTCCAAATGCTTAACCTGTAGAATAATTTTATCTTTATTTAACATTAACATTAACTTAATTATTATTAATTTTTCACGCTTATCGTACATTAAACAAAACTAGGTTTTGCCATTTCAATGCATGAAATGAAAATAAAGCAGCTTAGTTTAGTTTAGTTTAGTT
>JAPMOR010038937.1:235479-255440 GCA_026543865.1 Argiope aurantia | reverse complement strand
AAAAGCGTGAACGAAATATTTATTCCCGGTGATTATATGCTGTGAGATTCTGATAAGGATTTCTTTACAAGTCTCGATTTAAGTAAAGAAATTGTAGGTACTTTTAAAAGAATTTGTTTAGAAACACAAATTTTTATCCCTTTACTCGGGGCGTGAGAACTGCTGATTTAAGCATTTCTATAGAACTCCTGTAGCATTAATTAAACAAAAAAGATGGAATAGGATCGGGAAATAAGAAATTCTTAATAATGAAAGAAGGAAAATAAGCGTTTTGTTCTTGAAGGTCTTACAGGTATCGTCAGACTAGTGCACACTGCATCTTTTATAATCCTTTGATGGCTGGCTTTATTTTTATAAATATAAAAGGCAATCTTTGTTTGTGTGAATTCTTTAAAAAAGTTACTGGACTGATTTTATTAAAATTTTGCATACGAGGCATCAAAAATATTTCTGGAAATATTCGTGTTTGTTAAAACGAATGTTTTTCTTTTATTAATTAAAAACTACTTTTCGAGCCTCGAATTTCTCTGCTTTTTTTTTCTGTGCCAATGGGATAAGGCTTCAGGCTTTACCACGACATGTGCCTCTGATGGCGTAGAGAAATAATCGCATGTGTGCAATGAGTTCAACTATTTTTCTCACCTGTAAAATTTTAAAGACTGCTCAGTTTTTTCCCTCCCTTCTTTAATGAGGCAAGGAGTGAAAAGGGTTCCTTCTATTATTTCAAACGGAAGTATTTATTCCGTTAGTGTTTAATGCATTGAAAATGAAACATTGTTAATGAATTGATCTTTCATGTTTATTCTGATGTACTTCTGAATTAAATTTTAAAAGAATAAAGAAAATTAAAAAATTGTAACATAATTTTCATGTAAAGGAGTGGAATATTAAAATCCATTTCCACACATGTGTAGTCTGTTATTTACTCTCTATCTTATAGTAGAAGCATTAAATTTTTTGAAATTTCGTAATGTTCGGTTATTCAATGCCGTTAAAGTATCTTAATGTTCAATTCTAATTGTGAGGATTTTGCAACCGTATCTCTTTCAGTTCAAAAATTATTTTTAATTTATATTTTATTTTCAGAGTGACGTGAAATATATCGGGTGGATGGTGCTGTTATTTTGGCATTGGATTTACTTACATTCTGACATTTATGAAATGAGAGGTCAAATTCTTTGAAATTCTATAAAGTTCAGCTTTTTAATATTACGTAAGTTTTTTAATGTTCAATATAGTAATGATTTTGATGCATTATTAAGTGAAGTTTTCGTTAGTGTACTGAATAAGATTTTATACTCATTGTTATAAGTTTACATTCTGAATTTTCAACTTCGCTGTTAAACATTTTTGAAATATTAATTGTAATCCCTCATCATCTGTAATTATTTCAATAATTTGGATATTGTATAGTTAATTTGAGTGATTTTGGAATTTTAAATCCCTATTATTTTATATTCACATTTTTATAAAAATTATCAAAGATTATGTGCATTAAAAAATTTACACATTCAATAGTAATGACCCCGGGCAAAGCCGGGTATATCAACTGGTATACATATATAGTATTTCACATTCTTTCCAAAATCTTTGGAGAGAAATGTTTATTTCTAAGTTTAAAAGTATACTATCTGAAATTTATATAGAGAGATATATTTTATAAATGGTACCTTATAGAATGCAAAACAAGCATCATACCAAAATATTTGCCCTAATGTACTTTTAATAACTATCATGCATACTCGTCACTTCGATTAGTCGGTAACTGTAATTTAGACTTTTTAACGACGAGTAGATGAAGTTGAAACATTCTACAGTTTTCAGAGAAAATAGTGAAATACCGAATAAGAAAGTAAAATTCTTTGCACGCAATCGTATGTGTGATACTGAGTTTTCCTACAGGATGAAGTATTTTAGCAAACAGGAGCATTCTGAAATGCTGATTTGTTATGCTGCTTGTAATCGTATTAATGGCCTAGCTGCAAAAGAATACTGTTACGAATCTGTAATGCTGCTTCCCAGCATAGTTAGTTCCATCATCAGAAAGACCATTTTGCAGTCATCTGTATCGGACGGAGTCCGGGTGTCGCGTCGGAGGTCCCAGAGCTTGGCGACAAACTTGGTGACCTGGCGACGAATTTGGCGACTTTGGTGCCAAAATAGATTATACCCGAAACATCGAGAATTTTCCCGATCCGTCCATTGAGAACCGAGATACGCCTCTAAAATTCCTGATTGGTTGAGAGGCTTCTAGCCCCGCCTCCTGAGACCTATAAAAGGAGGCAGTCTGCAGCTGCCAGAGTATAGTAGTTAGGATCGACGGTGAAGAAAGAGTTTTCCAGAGATTAACAGAGCAGCGACGGAGTCAAGCTAGTGCTGAACTAAGCTGTGCGCTACTGTCTGCAGTAGAATTTTGTTGTGTTCGCCAAGTTACAACGCCATCAACATCAGAATCAGATCCATGAAGTGACGAATGCGTCCGAAAAGACCAACTAGCTAATCCTGAAATAAAACCAATAATTGAATTTAAAGAGTCAACAGGCGGAAAGGCAAGTCATCGCACCTTTCCATCCTACAACAAAGCGTTACTGGGCTCTTTGGGATTCTCTCCATCTGAGAAATGGTGTGCTGTATCGCAAATGGGAGTCTGACGATGGAAAAGCATTCAGATAGCAATTAATACTCCCAAAGACAAGAGTATCAACAGTCCTTAAGGAACTCCATGGCAGTCCGACTGGGGGTCATTTTGGTGTTACGAAGACTTTACAAAAAATTCGAGAACGTTTCTACTGGAATAATGTGCGAAATGACGTGGAGAAGTGGTGTCGCACATGTGATCCCTGTGTTGCACGTAAAGGTGCTGGGAAACGCATTAAAGGAAGACTGCAGCTGTATAATGTGAGGGAACCTTTCGAACGAATAGTTTTTGACATCCTAGGCCCTCTTCCTAGGTCATCAGATGGCAACAACAGCATACTGGTTGTTATGGACTACTTCACCAAATGACCTGAAGCTTATCCCATTCCCGATCAAGAAACCCCGACTGTTGCAGAGATTCCAGTTCAAAACTGGATTTCAAGATACGGAGTTCCTCTACAACTGCACTCCGATCAAGGAAGAAACTCCGATTCGGCTGTTTGCAGAAGACTGTGTGAGATACTCGGCATCGACAAAACTCGAACTACGGCTTTACATCCTCAGTCAGATGGCATGGTAGAGAGATTCAATCGGACCATTCTGAACAGTCTCTCTCTCCTGGTGTCCAGCAATCAACAGGACTGGAACAAGAAACTGCCCCTTTTCCTACTTGCCTATAGAAGTGCCGTTCACGAGACTACTGGCTATTCCCCATCCCAAATGCTCTTCGGACGCGACCTTCGTCTGCCTGCAGATCTACTATTCAGCCGGCTTCCAGATGCTCCCTTGACGCCTGAGGAATATGTCGAGAATCTCCGGACACGGATGGAGGAGATGCATCATCTGGCCAGAGATAGGATCGGCATGGCTTCAGAGAAGATGAAGACCCGGTACGATGCTAGAGCAAAGGGACACAATTTCCACGAAGGTGATCAAGTGTGGTTATGGAATCCGAATCGTCGCAAAGGACTTTCTCCGAAATTGCAGACCAACTGGGAAGGTCCTTATACAGTTCTTAAAAGACTGAATGACGTTCTGGTATGGATACAGAAATCACCACACTCAAAATTGAAGGTGATACATTGTAACAGGCTAGCCGCTTACCTTGGCCAAGGTGATTAAGATATTTTCAGTTTAGACCATGGTCACAAATTATATGATAAATAATGTAAATCATTTATCTTCTTAATTTTGTTATTTTAGTATTGTAATTTATTTTTGTATTACTCATGTATTTTGAAAATATTTACGCTGTATGTCATTTTGAGTATTTGTTATTTTATACTTGCTTATTGTGTGAATATGGTAATCCTGTAAGTAGATGCCTCTTACTCAGATATTGTACTGCCCGGGAAGTGCAGTCCTTAGGAGGGGGACAGCATAGTTCCCAGCATAGTTGGTTCCATCATCAGAAAGACCGTTTTACAGTCATCTGTATTGGACGGAGTCCGGGTGTCGTGCCGGAGGTCCCAGAGCTTGGCGACAATTTGGCGACTTTGGTGCCAAAATAGATTATACCCGAAACATCGAGAATTTTCCCGATCTGTCCATTGAGAACCGAGATACGCGTCGAAAATTTCTGATTGGTTGAGAGGCTGCTAGCCCCTCCTCCTGAGACCTATAAAAAGAGGCAGTCTGCAGCTGCCAGAGTAGAGTAGCTGGGATCGACGGTGAATAACGAGTCTTCCAGAGATTAGCAGAGCAATGACGGAGTCAAGCTAGTGCTGAACTAAGCTGTGCGCTACTGTCTGTAGTAGAGTTTTGTTGTGTGCTGCTGTGTGCCACGTCTCGGCTGAAGATAAGTGTCTTCTCTATGCTGTATATAGTTGTCGTCTTTGTGCTGTCCTGTGTGTCTTCGTGTAAATAAACGTCGTTGTTTTTTTTCTACTGACGCCTGCTAATTGAGCGTTCTCCACACCATATCACTTCCACTATCCAAACGAACCCGGGAATTTCGTAACAATACAAACAATGTTTCCTGAATTCCCAAGACGCAATTAAAGACCTTCGCTGCAAGTGCACGTGAGTTAATTCGTGAAATATGGCTAGCAGAAATCCCCTGGACGATTTCACACGTGGAAGAATGATCGGAAAGCTGGAGGAGGGGTGTAGTGTGACCAGTGTAGCTGAAGAGTTCGGAATCAACAAAAGTGTCGTTTCGCGCGCTTGGAAAGCCTTCCAAACCACAGGTACAGCTATGAGAAAGGTTGATGGTGACCGCCCCAGGAAAACAACTGCAGTGGATGACCGACATATCGTCCTGCAGGCGAAAAGAACCCGAAACCAGTCAGCAAGCGCCATTGCTCAGCAACTGTGTGCAGCAATGGGGCAACAAGTGTCGCGTTTTACTGTGTCCAGACGCCTTCACAAAGGTGGCCTATTCGCCCGCCGTCCTGAACACTGCATCCCTTTGGCAGTTTCCCGCCGGCGGCACCGTTTAGAGTGGTGCAGGGAGTACAAAAACTGGACATCTCATCAATGGAGTCGTGTCCTCTTTACAGATGAGAGTCGTTTTAGTGCCACAAGCGATTCCCAACGCCAGTTGATTTGGAGAGAGGTCGGGACACGGTTTCATCCCAGTAACATCACGGAAAGAGACCGTTTCGGTGGTCTTGGAGTTGTCGTCTGGGGAGGCATTATGATGAACGGGCGGACTGAGCTCCACGTTTTCGACAGAGGTTCTGTAACTGGAGATCGCTATTGCCAGGAGGTGATCCTTCCCCATGTGCGTCTGTTCGGTGGTGCCATTGGATCAGACTTCGTTTCTATGGATGACAATGCACGGCCACACAGGACTCATGTTGTTGAGGAGCTCCTGGAAAGTGAAGATATCACTCGAATGGATTGGCCGGCATGCTCCCCTGATTTAAATCCTATAGAACATGTGTGGGATGCTTGGGGGAGACGCCTTGCGGCACGATTACATCCTCCTGGGAACACCCGACAACTTAAACAGATGCTGATTGAGGAATGGGCACTCTAACCTCAAGAACTGTTGGACAATCTGGTGCTGAGTATGGGGAGACGGTGCGAAGCAACCATTGCAGTAAGTGGAGGGCATATCCCATACTAAGGAACATCTGCTTGCTGTTCTTCCTCTTGAACAGACAATCATGTGTAACGATACTATGAGTTCAATAAAGCCTTTTTTTGTTTGATTCCCTACTGTATGCATTGTATTCATTTCTGCGCAACTTTGCTTTCGTCATTCTTTCAGAACAAAATGCTGTATCTCATTTCTGAATTTCATGTCTCTCAGATGATTTCTCGTGAAGTTATGGCAAAAAACATACCTGTTGCTTAAGTTTTGCACACCAGTGTATATTATATAAGTAACCATATAGCAAGTTTGACTTTTACATACAAACGTTTTCTTAAAAGGTCAATTTCAAGCCCTTGAGGACCATTAGCAGATTGAAATGCTGCATTTTTTTTAATATTCTTTATTTTTTCTAGATATGAGAAATTCTTAAGAAATTTTGGTTTAAAACATCTTTTAACCCTTCTTTGCATAATGATGGACATTTCCATCATAATATTTTGTGAACAAAAAAAAAAGGACTCAAAAGTGTACTGTAAATTGGTTATTGCTGGCAACTTTTTCTAATAAAAAATTTAACTTAATAAGGAAGGTAGCTGGCAAAAAAAAAAAAAAAAAAGAAAGAAATGTCACAATCATTGTGCGGGTTTGAACTTGTCTTTCCGTTGTTTGTTATGGTTGCAAGAAACGTGCTATATCTTAAATAAATTTTTGTAACTAATCTGAGAGTTTTTGCTAATAAAGGCGATAATGAACGGATAAATTTAGACGAGAGGGGCAGTGAAGATTTTTTACTGAGCTTCGCATGTAAATTTGAATGATGATGGATATTTCCATCATACTGTTTTTTCATTATTTTGTATTATATTTTTATTCTAGAATTTTTTAAACATTTTTCCTTTCATCTAGAGCAAGAATTATATCAACCTGATGTATTTGCCAAAAAATATCATGCAAAGCAGGGTTAACTTCATCTCATCTTTAAGTTAAGCTGAATGTGTCAATTGATCCTCACTCATCAGTTGTAAGTGCCAGTAAATTCTTCTTCATTCATAATATTCTTAAATGTGTTGATGAATATAATTTAACTTCTCATTCAATACCAAAAGTCCTTCGGTCTATTTGAACTTTACCTTGCAATCTCTACATCCAGCCCAATATCCATATCCCCCTATTTGTTGACAATTCCAGTTTTTTTAATATTATTCAGGGAGAACGAAACTTTAGTCATTGGTTTCCAGCACAATAATGTCACTGACACCAAGCATTTAAATTAAAAATGATCTGTTTCTTTTCTTGAAAAATAAACTATCATTATTTTTACATACTTTGATACAGTTTATTTTACAGTCACATATTTTTATTTAACAACCTTTGGTGACAAGTTGGTTAGATAGGGACATTGACGGTGTTGAATTTCAAATACATCTCATTTGTATGAACCTCAGGATTCACCTAACAAAATACTGTTTTTAAGTATAGACATTAAGCCTATAGTATTTTAATGGTTTTATGCCTGTTTCATTTCAGGCGTGCGTGAACATTTCTAACGGAGTCGTGTCCCATGATATCATTCAAGTCGCCGCTCTCTTTGCAATGCATCTTCTAATGAAGCGGGGTTTTTTTGAAGAAAAATAATTTCACTCTCAGATTCCTCATGCAATGTGTGCAGACAATAAGCGGAATATTTTTTTTTGCTTTGTTTTCAATTAAGGAAAAAAGAATCATGCGATTCAATATATAAAAAGGATTAGAACACCATTGTAATAACAAAATCTATTGTTGAACCTTAGAAATTAAAAATTGACAGAAATTTAAGTTTTAAACGGGTGTAAAAAATGTTGTTATGTAATGACATTTTCTGGAGTTTTTGCGAGGAAATTCAAATTCTCACTTCATTTGTCATTAAAACATTTTAAAGATGTACAAATGTCTGCCAAACGCAGCATTTTGGAGAACATTCGAACTGGCAGTGAATTTGGCACCTTCTCAGAAATAGGGCGATGATAGGTATAACCAATGGGTATTCTGTTTAAAAGTTCGGATTTACTTTTGCTTATAATGTATAAAAGATTTTTCGTGTGTAAAGAAAATTAAAGTTCATGTGTAAAATTTCGCGCGTTTTTTCTAAACGATGAAAATACGGCTTTTAATCAAAATAATGTTCATCGATCTTGAATATTTATTCTGTTGCCAATTTTACTTTTCGTCTCTCAAAAATATTGATAAAACTTATTAAAATGGATTATTAAAACAATCTGAAGTAGAATAATTTAAAAAAGAATGATTGAGATGATCTGAATAAAAGTTTTGTGCTGTTTTCTTTTCATTCTTATAAAACAATCCATTGAATGAAGGGTCTGAATGGCATTTTTATTTTAGGAACAGCAGAAAGAATTCAATTTTTGACAAATGGAACTATTGGGTTGTTCGGAAAGTAATTTCGTTTTTTCCCGACAGAGGATTTAATTGTATTTTTTTGCACCCAACTTCACATTTAAGCCGTATAATTTTTATATACTTTGAGAGCTCATATAGCAAGGCTTGTGTGTGAAAAATTCCAATTAATTCTACGCAGTAGTTTTTGGTTGGTACCCTTTCAAATATGGAGAGCGATAAGCAGCATTTTCGACATATCTTACTGTTTTACTACAGAAAGGGTAAAAATGCTGTTCAAGCCAGAAAGAAATGGACCGATGTGTATGGAGAAGGTGTGTCGACAGTACGCCAGTACCAGAACTGGTTCGCTAAATTTTTTAGACGGTAAAATCTTCACCTCAAATGAGGAGGTCAAAAACCACCTCGATCCGTTTTTTGGCAGCAAAGACCAAACATTTTATGAGCGTGGAATTATGCTACTACCAGAAAGATGGCAAAAGGTGTTAGACCAGAACGGCCAATATATAATTTAATAAAGTATTTATTCATTATACGAAAACTGTCTTTCATTTCCACAAAAAAAAAAAAAAAAAAAAAAAACGAAATTACTTTCTGAACAACTCAATAAGAAAATGGTTTGCATGTTTTGCGCTTATGAAAAGATCCTTGACGACTTTTGTATCGCGGATAAATGCATTTTTTAATTACATATTTTATCCACATGGATGTTTTAAGATCTTGACATTATTTTTATTATTATTGCTTATGTCCTGCTCGTTTCTTCGATAGAACCCCTCCCCCTTTCAAACAGATTATTTTTATGTGGCGTTAGAAGCCAGATAAGATGATGACTTGTACATGATTATCATAAAGCTCACTTTTTACTATCGGAAGGAATGAAATAGGATTGATTGTACGCAGCATTCTTTACACGGCTTTGTCAAAAGGCTATTTTTCACGTGGATGAGGGATTAAATGGAAGGAGAAACTGATGAGATATTCAATTTTTACTCGAATTATTATTAGAATTCTTGTGTTTAACAAATTCTGAGGTGAAAATAATAAATTTTATTATTATTGCCACAGGGTAAAATGAGTAAACTAATTTGTTTTGCAATCAAAGCTGTCATCGGCTTTCAGAATATACGTTTCGGTGTAGAATAAAAGATGAAGATTAAAACAATGACAGCACAGAACGAATAATGATCACTCTTCTATTTTTCATTGACATATTGTTTATTTAAAATTTAAGAAACGAAACGTTAGTTAAAAGCGGTACAATTTATTTCACATGAAGCACTTGTCAATGTGTATGTACTAATAGTTTTTGTATGGAGTGAGCTTTGGACAAAGAACTAAACTATATTATATCGGTGTTTGTTTTCTCGCTTATTTTCACTTAGTTTATCGTTAATAGGATGCAACAGTATTTAAGAGTTTGTCATGATTTTAAATGAGTGTTTGATTCCTGCATGAATAGTTAAATTTAATTTTACTGAATAGGACATGGATGAGTCGATTGATCTGTAAAATGATCAGAAAAAGTAAATTTGAACTTCGAATGTTATCGATTTAAACTTCCTTGCAATCTAATATCCCATTAGAAGACATGGACATATTTATACATCAAAATACTTATTTATGAAAGTGCAATGAATTCAACTCATTATTATCAAGCGCCGAATATAGGGGACATTTCTCTAACGAAGTATTTTTGCACCGTTCGTGAGCACATATCCTGCGCTCCTGTTCGCAAAAAATAGAAGATTCGAAACAAGAAAAATTCAAGTAAAAATTTTCTTGACCAGTCATCCCTTTATTCACATCGAGCTATATACTTATTTTTTTTTTTATACAACTTCCGATAAGCAATTCCATATCACGGTTACGAATATTTCGTAAAAACTATTTTCTTAATAAATTACTCATTTCACAGGAAACTCGCTGATTTCCGCGTGATCATTAAAATACATTTGCTCAGATTTTATACATAAAAATACTCGTTTATGAAAGTGCAGTGAATGCAAGTCATTATTATCAAGAAATAGTTCAAGACCTGCTGTTAATTAAATTTTGAAAGCAAAAGAATTAAGTATAACGTTAGGATTAAGATTTTGGGCAACAATTATATAAAATACACAAACTAATAAAATTCCATATAAGACGATGTCCAGAATGAACTAAATAATTTGAAACAAACGGCAGTGCAATGTACGAGCAACAATCCACACAGTCAACAATCCCTTGTTTTTAGCGAAAATTTATCTTTGTAACACAAATTATGAAATACTAATTTAAAAAATGTATAAAAAAGTATTATTATTCAGTTAACGTGAAAATAGAAGCCCTCTTTTCGGATCCATGTGCCGTTCTGTCACTTAAGCGATCATCCTCTTGTCTTTTTCTAAAGAAAACTAAACGGGTAGTCGAATTCTTCCCGGTATTCCGATAGATGGCGCTTGTCGTTGCAACGGAGAATGGTTAAAACCAATCGAAATAATATTAATTTAAAAGGGCAAGATGGATTTTAATATAATTAATCTACATAAATTAATGTTTCAAGAAAATATGTAAACCTCAAAATATAATGTTTTGTATTATAGTAAAAGTGTATTATCTCAGTGTTTGTAACTGTTTCATTTAAAAAAATATATTTTTACTACCGATATTGAATACATTTTTTTTGGTTCTATAGAAAATAGATTTTTATCTTCTCACAATAATATATTTTACTTTCAAAATTGAAAAACCAATTTTCAAGGCTTACATGCCACAAGTTTAAAATGAGACCAATACATATTTTCCAACTGAAAGTTATTTTATTTTAATCGTAAATTGATAGGTTTGCATTTTTTTTAAAAAAATTTCAATTTCTTAGTGACAGTTTAATACTTATAATTTCATGATAAATATTTTAAGTAAAAGGTTTAATAACGAATGTTAAATACTGGTTGTGTCATAAATTCTTGCAAATTTCTAAAATTCATGATAAAAGAAGTAATGCTCGGAAAAATTTCGTTCGCGTGGATATGATCAGAAAGATATTGGATTTTTTTACATGTATAAAAAAATGATTTCTAAAGTAACCAAGAAACGGCGCTAATTCTTCATACTGAGAATTTTTATGCAAATTAGACAAATACAAATAGATAATAGTGCTGATGGTATCTTTGGATTTCTTCTTATTTATATTTCCTTTATTTCATGAAGAAATAAGAAGTTTTCTTTGTAAAAATAGCAGAACTGTCATTTCTTTTTTAGCTGTATTTTCTTTTATCGGACTTTTTTTTATTTAATTGAAATAAACTCATTAAAAATCATAAAAACAGAAATGTAAGTGATTATTCTTCATTCTTTATATTGCCTTCATCAAGCGGCGTACTGTGAAATTTAAATCTGAAAGTGGGAGTCAAAATGGAAAGCAACAACTCATTTGAAACGTAAAGATGTTGACTAGCACTAATAATTGTATGTTTTTAACTTTCTAACATTGCCTTAACCAGCTGAAATTTAGTCCGACATAACAGGAACAGTATTACCCTGGGATATTTTAAAGGAGCCGATAATATATGTTTTACTTGCTGATAATTTAAAAGTGTTTGAATTTATAAAATCTCATACCGAAGCAACTATTTTGCAAAACAAAATAACCGCTTGGCACCGTCAGTGAAGAGAAAACAAATGACTCCTAAATGTTCAATTATTCTTGTAAAATTATCGAATTCGTACCAAATTTATTCCTAACAAATGAATTCTTGGTTAGTTTTCTCTAACATGCTTGCGGATTAAAGTGTTATTTGTGATGCAGAACTAAATTTCTAAAAATATATTATTAATGTAATATAAAAATTACATTTCTTAACCTTTCTTAAACCTTTAGTGGTTTTATATTTCAATTTGTTCACTTAAATCTGAAATATTTAAACCTTATTTAGGATCCATGCTATAAAAGTAGAATCTTGAGCAAGTGCAAGAGTAATTCATGTATTATTTATCTAACTTCTAATACTTTTTTCTCAGAAAATATATTCTTTTTACCTGCTGATGCCTTTCCATAATGTCCGCAACATTTAAATTTGTAAGTGATTATTTGTTCTTTGATTTGATGTTTACATTTTTCTATGATGTCTAAATATTTTTTTGAGTTTGTAATTCTTTGTCTTAATTTGTAATATGAGACAATGCAATTAGATTTTTTTGTAGTGTATATTTTCAGAAAAATATATGGATAAAATTTAACAAAAGGAATATGGGTCACATTCATCATTTGTCTAAAAATAAAGAGAAGGGGCACAAACTCTATCGAATTTTGAATTTTTAAGCCAGCTCTCTTGAATTGAAAGGTATCCAGTGATTGAAGCATTAAGCAAAATATCCTGATTTTGTATTATTGTTTGGATATTGTTTCTTATAAAAATAGTTTTCTCAAGAGATTTTCTACTGACAGGAATAGCTTTATAACTTTGAGTGGCGACTTCGAAATGAATGAAAAAAAAAAAAACTTTCCTTTAAAATAGAAATAAAACATTAAAAAACGCAATCATTCAAAAATGTTAGCGAATATGTATTTGCAGTTTATATCTGAAATTGAAATGCAAATAAATTTGTAGTTCTCGATAGAAAGCAGAATGGTTTTGTTTTAGTTCAATTACTTCTCATATCGAGCTATTCGAGGGATATTTCGAAGCAGACTTCTTTGTTTTTAATAATAGGGAAATATTGTCCCATGGGGGAGGGGGACCTCGTAATTGAGGATGACAAGCTTTCGGCATGGGGGGGGGTTGATTCTCGTCACCCCTGTGGGTATACGAAAAGTTGAGGATTAGCTATCTCCCATCGATGTCGGGACGTACTTCCTCAGGGAAGGGTTGTACCGTGGCCGGTGATGGCCCTTAGAACTCAACCGCAGCTCCCGCCAGTGTTGCTGTTGCGGTGTTTCGTCATTCAAGTTTGTCCATGTGCCTTCGGGCGGTTTGGAGTAGCCAGTCTGTGATATCAGAGCCGATATCAACTCTCCGAATCTTGAAGCTCCACGGCAGTGTTCAAGGCAGCCACTCATGGCAGATTTTCAGAGGAATTCGAATTCTCGACTCAGTCAGCCACTTTGCCACCCAGTCGTAATCCAGTAACAGGCCGAAATTTTTTCCTATTGATGTCATTCGCGATATAGCTGATATAATTTATCATAATTGTAACAATATCGGAAAATACATTTAATACAAAAGTTTTGAATTTAATACAACACGATAAGTTAAATTTCGCATCGCATTACCTCATGTCTTCCAAAATATTCACATGCATTTATTGAAATTTCTCATTGTATCAGTTATGTTTTCGTAATGATTTTCAGCAATTGAATAAGTGAATAGCTCGGATATATACTGCTTTTTTTTTTCAATATCAACATGCATTTTATGCATCTTGATCTTATTGCATCTTAATGTAGAAACCAATTTTAAATCTATTTTTTAATATTCCTTCTTATGATAAATTGCTGTCTTATACAGGATGTTGCCGAATTCGACCGACAAATTCAGAGGGGTGATAGTAGGCATCAACAGGATAAAGAATCACCATATAACATGGGGTCCCAAACGGCGTTTAGGGGGTAAAAATCGCAAAAATATAAGGAGTCGGTAAACTTTTGGAAACTGTTAAAAATTAATAAAAAAAAAAAAGGTGTTTCAACTATGAATTCTTGAATATCTTAAAACCTCCTCAATTTTCACACTACAGACTTATATCAAATTAAGTATAAAATTCCTTATATTTTCAAGCTTTTATTTTTCTTAAAGTTTTAATATTTTTGCAGATAAGTGTTCTAAACTACTTTTTCGTTTTCAATAATTTAGAGACCACTTGGTTCATCAAATCGGCATGTTAATTACATGAAAAATAGCCTTCAAGAATGTGCTTTCATTTAAAAAAATTCATAGTTGAAACACCTTTTGGTATTTTTTTGTTAATTTTTTACAGTTTCCAAAAGTTTGCCGACTCCTTATATTTTTCCAATTTTCACCCCCTAAACGTCGTTTGGGACCCCATGTTGTAAGGTGATTCTTTAGCCTCTTGATGCCTACTATCACCCCTCTGAATTTGTCGGTCGAATTCGGCAACACCCTGTATATTGATTTTTATTCCAGATTGCTTTAATTATTTATATTAGCCATAAAATGTTCATATTATGTTTTTTGTTGCTTTTCGTGCTCTTAAGAAGTTAAAATCAGTTATTCCAATTTAGCCATTTTCCTTCTTCTTTTTTTCCCCTGACATATTCAGTACATGCAATCGCACACATACGATAATCCACGTAAATTACCTCTGGTCTACTGAGTAAATTCGAGGCATATTTTGATATACAATTAGGATGATTCGGGTTTGAAGTATTAATTTCGGAACATGTCACATTGTATATAATTAACTTTTGCAAAAATAAAGGAATTCCATTATTGGAGCATTCATAATTGTTGCATATGCAAATCAAGTAGGTCGGTCCCAGAGGAGTAACATTATTGGTTAGGTAATTTGTAATCGGAAGTACGTTGCATTTCGGGATAAATTGTGATTAGTTGTTATATTTGTGCTTTTAAATAAATAAATAAAAAAAGACGGACACCGCCTTGGTGTTAGCTGTATATTCTGCAAGATGCAGCACTTTTAGTTCAACAATAATAATAATAAAAAAATTATTATTCTGCATGGTATTTTCACTCTGCTTTTGCTGTTGAAACTAACTCCAACAATAATTTTACTGATGGAATAAAAGGCATATTCTGCGAACCAATTTAACAAAGAAATAAAAATAATGCGATTAACAAATAGAGACACGTAAAATGGTTTGGTTTTAATTATATTAATGTCCCGTTTAAAGCAACACTTGGGCTATTTTGGGACGGATCTCGTACTTTTGAACCTCGGTCAGATGGCGAGGACGACACCTGAGCTGGCACCCCCCTCTCCACACCACACCAGCGGGAGGACGTTTGGTCAGGACGGATTTAACGTGCAACTGACCCCCTTACACGACGGTTCTTCGGTGGAATCGGGTCTCGAACCTGAAACCCTCCGGTTCCGAAGCCGAGACCGTACCACCAGGCCACCGCGGCCCGGAGACACGTGAAATATTGCCAATTATCTACATGTTATTCGAAGGAAGAGATAGGCAAAAAGCAACGATGGAGGACATGCATACATTATTCGATAAAAATTTATACTGTATTTAAATTTACATTCTCTAAAAGCAAGGATTACTTAACATATTGACTGCAACATTAGGCGTCTGTACGTTACAGATAATATGTAATTGTGCCAAATCATCTATCTTATTAGATGACCTCTTCTCTACTATCGTTAAGATATAGCAAAGAAGGGCCATTTAATTAGATAGATGACCCCTTCTTTCTTCCGAATATCAGGCGTGAGTAGTGACAGCGAATGCTTTAATTAGTCTTATTTAGATTGTTTTTTTTTTGTTTGTTTGTTTGTTCGAACAAGAACTAATATTTTCTATTTTACAAACATAGTTTTGGCCGAATTTGTTATAGGGGACGTCTTTTTTTTTTTTTTTACAATAAACGAATCGCTAGTTTTTTTAGAGTGAAGGAATGTTTGAATATAATGTACACAATATAAAAGCTAAAACCAATTTTCTGTCACGTCTAAGATTCTATTTCAGAACCAGTCCGGCACTTGACACCTCCGTATAACAAAATTCCGCTCCAGCAGAAAACAAAACCTAAACATTGCAAACACGAACCGTACCATTTCCGCGGGAAAATAACAAGATCAAAAATTGAAAAGTAAGAGAAAAGAAAAAGAAAGGAAAGAGAGGGGGGGGGGAGAGAAGAATCATCCGATTCAGAAAGAAACCGACACCGCATCTTTTATATTTTTATCGAGTGGCGACACCGAACATCCTCCATCTCACAGTTGTAAACGTGGCGTTTCTTGTGCGAGGAAAAAACACCATTAATAAATGTCGCGTCAGTGGCAGGTGTCGAATCCAATGGAAAGTGAGGCAGACATGTGTTAAAGTGATATATATTCGATAACTGTCCCCGCCAGTCCCGCGCCGGCGACCCGCCCACGACATTCGGAGGGTGGTTTGCCCATCCTCTGTGGTAACACTGAAACATTACGAGCTGGGGGGGGGGATACATCGCGATGTGCCCAACAGATCACGTGACTCATCTCCCACCTTGAAGGGTGGAGGAGGGGGCACTTCTCCATGTTGCTGAAATGGAGTGCGCGAGGATGGATCCAGGAAATGCTGGAAAACTGCGCACGCTTGTTGTTTTTAGTTTGCAAGAAAGACAGGCTGAAGGATTTTTCAGTTTAAACTCTTGGATTTGAAAGTTGCTCTTCTTGACTATCTTTTTTTTTTTAATTGAGTTTCTCTATCTTGTAGGGCACTCTTATTTCTTTTTTCTGCGCCTTATTCTTTTTATATTCGCTTATATGCTGTGTATTGTAGAGAGAATGCAATGTAGCCATCGAAAAAATTGGAATTCGAAATTTTGCAGAATTACAATGTCTTAGACTTTGCAATTCCGAAAAAACCCTTTGTGGAATTGTATCTGTCTGTCTATCTATCAGCAGACGTTATGAATGAAATTTGGTATGCGGTCTTTATACAAAGTCTGCAAATTCTTATGAAATATGGGATACAATCCCTTCGTATGGATACAGACACCATAATTCAGAAACAGAATGACAAAGACAAAAAAAAATGCGTCTTGCAGTATTGTTTCAGAATTAAATCCTGTTTTTAATCGGACTCATTCTTTTAAATATTACTAAAAACGGGTCTTATTGTGTCAGTAGAAGAGCGCGAATACCGCCATCACTGACTTTACAATATTTCCTCGTCATTTTTTTTTTTTTTTTACAAAACTTTTTAAAAAGTGTTCGAAAATTTTTTTATCTTCCATTTGAAATCCTCTCAAAGCGAAACAAGGAGAAAGAGAGAGGTTGAACTTTGGCGCTGGGGTTCAGTTATATTTACGCTACGTTATGAAGTAACGGGAGCGCTAATTTTGCTTGGAATTCGTCATCTCGAACTGTAGTCAGATGAAGAGGATGCAGGACTCTTTGCATTCTCCAAACCCACTCACGTCGGAGTTTTTCATTGGAATCGGGTTTCGAGCCCGAAACCGTGATCTTATCACTAGTACCAATGCTTAGTAAATGCCAGTAACCAATGCAATAAGGCACCAACGCTTCTTGGGGTTGTGGAGATTGAGCCTTGGTTTTGTGATCCTTAGGTTTCATTTACGTTCTTTTCCGAATTCCTCAAATAAACGTCGCAGATCTGTGCTGCTGAAACGGAATTTGATTCATTTCCGATTTCTGTATAATTCAGCATTCCTAGACTGAAGGTAGGAGGTACAATTAATAATCAAGGAAGCATAATCTTCGTTTCAATATGAAAATGTATTGAGAGTTCCATCGATTGTATGATGCGACCTTTTCAAAACGATCATCAGAAAATACTGCTGGAGCGCCCAAATTAGCTTTTTTTTTTTTACTTATAGTAAATGCTAACAAAACGAAGGCTTTTGAAATTTTAATTAAATTTTATTTAAACAAATTAATAGAAATTTTCCTCGTGAATTTCGAAGCTTAATATTTCACAAAATTGTTTTTTATTATCTTCTTAAAATTTAAAAATGGTTAACTTTTCAGTCATATTAATTTCATTAAATAATCTATCTATAAATCTCTAATTTTCAAGGATTTTTAGAACTATTTTAAAAATATTTTTTCAACAATGCTTTTCAATATTGTAATAACTATATACACATGCGTGTTGTGCTGGTATTAGATGCAGTTTTCTCCTTTAAGAATCTCCTTTAAAATGTTTTTTTGCACGTTTAATTTTTTTTCCCTCATTCACACTTAAGTGATTCTGTAAAAACAGGTTTCCAGCGAGCACTGTTTGGTTGATGGAAAACATATGGCTCATCTAATGACTAGAACAAGATCCATTTTTCGATGCGCTGCGCGAAGCATTTGTCGAAGGAACAAATCGATTAAAACAAATACAGTACACTCCCGAGTATCCGGTATAACGTGACGGAAAGACTGGCCGAATAGCAAAAACATCGGATAGAAAATTGGCTCAAACGGATTTTATTTGTCACTGATAAAAGGTAGTCCTTGAAATAAATAATGTGAAAAGTTAAGTTCTTAATATGAAAAATGTAGTTCTAAAATAAGTCTAAACTTACAGTTTTTTAGTTTTTGAAAAGTACTTAATAGATCACAAAATAGACGCCTTGCGTTTCCCTTTTAATTAAAACTAGGCCGGATAGTACGAAAAGAGGAGAGTCGGGAACCGGATTCTCGGGACAAGCAAATGAAATGTACAAGAAAGAAAAATCCTTAAATATGCATATGAATAAATACGCTAAAATAGCATCATGAAAGTCAAAAAAATTCAGTTTGAATTATTATTGTATATATATACAGAAAAAAATGGTAAAACCAAACAGAATGCCAATCAAACCTAAGAAAAATGTTTCTGCAATAGCATTCAATCAAAAAAAAAAAAAAAAAAAAAAAAAAACCGGACATAATTCTAAAATTCTGAAATTATGTGGGTAGAGATCAAAAGTGGATATATATGCTCTGTCATTTGATGCAGGTAATAAAATTTCTATAACCTTTAAATATCACATCTTTTATGAGTATTTGATAAATAGAGGAGTATTAAAGTGGTGTAAAAAAATGTAATCTATCGAAACGAACAATATGAATGTTTTTTAAATTTCAAAGTTAAAACGATAAATAAATAATATTTTCGTCAATCGAACTACAGGATGATTCTAAAATCATGGGAAGAACTTTAAAAGTAGAGCAGGCTTAAAGAAAAAGTCACTTTTGCGAAGGAACATTGTGTCGGGAAGCCAAATAGGGTACAAAACGGCACATTACTAAGGAATGAGGTAAGAAAAAAAATGATACATAAGGTAGAATGTACGGATCAAAATTAATTGTATGCAATCTCACAACAACGCAAATTGTCCGGATGGTCAGTCCTTTCAGGTCTTTATTTCTCCAAAAGTGCACAAATGATGCTGTTCCTGCTTACTATTGCCGCATCTGCTAAATTCTTGAATCCAAAAGTTTTTTTTTTTTTTTTTTTTTTTTTTTTTTTTTTTTGTAATTAGTACTATTAAAATGAATTACAAATGCATTAAAAATTTGGATTGTGACAAATTCAATTTGATCAACTTTGTACATCCTTGAAAAATATGGTGCTTATATATATATATATGAATTTTTAACTTCGTTTTATTTCAACCCGGGAGGCATGATTTATATACAAGCATAAGTAAAGAGCACATCAACACAGAGCGAAAACGACGAAAAGCTAATAAAAATTTTATCCCTTTGAATATATACTGTGAGATTTTGGTAGAGATTTCCTACACGTGTCGAATTTAGATAAAGGAATTATAGAGATCTGTTAAAAGAATTTATTTAGGTCAGCAATTTTTTCATCCCCTCACTCGGAGCGTGAGAATCACTGACTAAAGCCTTTTTACAGAGCTTTCTGTTGCATTAATTAAATAGAAAAAGTGGAATGGGATCAGGAAAGAAGAGGACATTTTAGAATGAAGTTAATATGTGCTGAATTGAGCTAAAAATTAGGAAATTAATTAAGTTTAAGTTAGATTTTAAAATATTATTGCACACACATACACGCACATACATATATATATGTATAAGTATATATTCGTAATAAAATTATAATGACTTTAAATAAAAGTACTCATTTTGGAATATTTTGTATTTAAAAAAAAATGCTGAATTAGGCAAGAAATTACTTACAATGACACACGCACGCACATATATCTATCTATCTATATCTATGTATATATATATATATATATATATATAA
>JAPMOR010038937.1:218922-235379 GCA_026543865.1 Argiope aurantia | reverse complement strand
TGCATAATTGACGATTTGTTACGTCAGCTAAATGCTGAATGCTGAAAAGACAGCAGTGAAAATTAATGACCGTGGATTCAATATTCTTCTATGGAACCCGGATCAAAGCTTATTGAAAACTTAACTTTTGGTGGAAGGCCAGTGGAGCCCAATGACAAGAAACAGATATTCCTCTATTTCTCGTAAATCACATGCCGAACAGTTGAGGGGTAATCAGTAAAAAGAGCTTCTCTCTACTTCATTCGTTTTTTTCCACCCCCCCCCTTCCGAAAAATCTTGATAGTTTATGAAATCAGTAAAAATATAGAGGGAAAGAAGAGTAACATGCCCCACCGAATACTCTTTCATTTTATTAGAATTCGATTTCTTTTAAATTAATTATTAATTATTAATTGAATAATTATTTCATCTGCACAGTATTTTTCTAACATTTTAAACTTGCATTTGTGAAAAATATCTTTTAAAAATTCATGTTATAAAAAAAAAATATTTTTTTTTATCTTTCAGTTAGGGATATTTAAGCGCAGGAGGAAAATTTGCCACTGATATGCATCGCTATATTTTTTTAGTTAAGTCATTAGTAGCATTTTAGAAGAAGATATATAAGATTCATTTTATAGAAATCTACAAATCTGATGCATAGACAAAATTTCAAATCGCCTACTTCAAAATCTTTTCGAGATCGTGTTCATTGGCAGGAAACAGACAGACAAATGTGTTTCCTGATTCAGAGAGCTTTGAAATATAAAGATTTGTCAAAATCTTGAATTTTTTTGGCGATGACAGTACTTTCTCTTTATATACTTAGTATGCAAGAAAGTGAGAAGGCGAACCAGTTTGCCGTAAAATACCTTATTTTTTATTTTTGAAAAAAGTTTATTTTTGGAGGCACGAATTTTTTTTCCTTCCAATTTTTTATTCAGCTTAGTCAATAAAGAAATGAAACAATAAAAATTGGTGGAAATAATCATTACCCTTTACCCAAAGGGCGAAACCATAGAGCTGGGATAGTTATAGAGGGAGTGCAACCCTACTTTGGTGTGGGACAAGATAAAATCGCGTGACTTGTGAACAGAATTTGTGTTCACTGTAACTGCATTCTCCGTTCCCCATTATATTTCAATGGCAGATTTTTTCTCGATTTTAACTGCTGGATTTTAAAACTTAATTAAGTCATGGTTAACTATTTCTGTGCAATTGGATGCAAAGGAAAAGCTTCTAAGGATAGTTCTGTATCATTTCACAGGTATGTACAATAAACATATTCTGTTTATATCCATTTTAAGTCAATTTAAAATTTCGTAACCTCCATCACTCAGTGATTTTGGTGTTAAAACTGAATAATATTTCATAGTTTGGTATTAAATTATTGTTATTGTATTAAATTTATTTAATTTGTTATTAAGCTTCATTTAAACTGATGTAACTGCATTATATTTTGTTACTTGCTTTATTTTAATCTCGAATGTGTTGCAAGTGCTTGGCTGCAAGCTTGGCGTGATTTTTTCTCGCCAATACAAGTGTTTACATAAAAACAATATTGGTAATGGTAAAAAAACACTATTGACCGATTAATAATTGTGTATTTATTTTAGTGCAAATAAAGTTCCTTATTATTTCCAATATGTTTTTTTTTTACCATAAATATTCGAATCGTATTATACCGTAAAAGATATTAAATCATCATTGCGAATGAAATTGTGAAACTAAAACATTTTATTAAAAATGTTATATAGTAAAATTTCATAAATGTGCTAGCAGTAATTGCATGATTTTATAAATTTTAATTAAGATCTAATAAGAAACTAGTGGATATTCTAAAGATAAAATATTAAAGAAAGAAATGCTATCTTTACAGATAAAATTTTTGTCTAAATGTTAACTTACAAAAGATTCCAAAAGTGATTTAATTTTGTTTCTGCGGTAGTTAGAAGCAAAGTTACCGACAACACTATAAACCAGAAGCGAAATATTTAAAACTGATATTAACAAGTAGAAGGTACGAGGTTGAAAATTGAGTTCGGAATGAGATTTTGTATAATGATAGTATACATTTAGAATGTTTATTAATGAAAATATTAAGAATCAATAGTCAACCTTAGCATTCAGAAAACCTGAGTCCGATTCTGAGCTAGCTTTTTCCCCCCCTCTTTCTAAATTATTTCAAAATAATTTAACAGTTTTAATTAATATCTTTTTCATTTTTTATGCAAAAATAAATATTATTCAGAATATTCAAGGGAAAAAAAAAAAGACCTGGGTCACTTTTATAATCTGCTTTTATTATAAAAAGTTTTTTTTTATCTGCATGAGATAATGATAAAAGTATTTGAACATGTAATGTAAAATTAAAAGATGTTTTGGGGTAAAGAAAAGAAATAAAATGTTTACTTAAAGAAGAAAAATACTCACTCTTAATTAATGCACAAAAAAAGTAAACATAATTTAAATCTATAAACTCGGCTACTGATGTAAAAAAGAAAACATTATTTTCGAAACCAGTTTGCTTAGTTTTCAAAGAATGAATATATAAATTATTTAGGAAATGATAACCGGAAATGAAAACCGACCGGACCCAATGCCGGGAAACAAAACGTTGCGCGGCAGTTTTTGAGTATACCAAGGTTTGCGATATGGGACCAAAAAAGGCCAGATTTCTCACACGTGGCTTGATTCATATTGCGTACACTTGTTTAGACTAGAAACAAGCGACTAGCTTCCTCCATTTATATCAGCTCTATGGGCGAAACACAATTTGGAAAAAAAATGACGAAATCTTTCGATCAATATTTATAATTTGGACTCGGTGACGAAGACCGTACCATTGGTACATTTAATTATCTGCTCTAATAGGCAATAGGGAAAACCATTGAGTTTATTTTTGCATTTTTTCATACACTCCAAAAACAACAAAATAAATAAACGATGGTCTCCTCATTTCCTTTCCTCCTTGAATATCTAATTTTAAACAAGAAAAAATTGCAAATAGAATAATTCGAGGTTAAGAAAGGAAACAATAATTTTTTGATCAGATAGAAACAATGGCAAATTAATGGACTGCAGAACATGCCGTTCAAAAATTGACAAAAAATGAAGATTAGATTTTCACAATCTTTTCAGATTCTGCATCACACAATCAAAAATATATCAGTATCGGTTGCCATCTGAAAAATGAGCAGTGCAGTTAAAATATTTATCCAGAAATTGTGGTATAAAAGATTATTTCTTTACCTATAAATAGCCTGAGTTTTTAGGCTCAGTACCAGATGCAAGATTTGATGCTACGAAATACTGTCATATCTATTGCATTCCTTAAATGTTTCTTGCTCTAAAAAAAATTCAGGAAGATAACATAACTTAATCACATCAGCAACAATCCGTGCCTCATTTTCTACCATAAAATAAACGTGGAAACTTTTTACTTTTTTAAAATTACAATTTTATAACTAACCGTGTTTAAAATAAATTTGGCCTAGACATTTTCCTCGGTTTTTTTTTTTTTTTTTGAAATGGAATCCACTCTCGGTATTCAATCAAATAGTACTGTTGAAAGGTGAACGTTTTTTTAACAGAACAATTTGAATGAGTTTAGCTTAGTTATATTAACGACTCATTTTAAAGCAACACTGGGGCTATTTGGGGACGGACCTCATCATTTGGTTAGATTACGAAGAAGTTTGGATGTTAGTGTGGTGTGGAAGCTTGAGCAACTAAGCTTCCACCCCACATTAGCGTTTGGTCCCGCTGGCACCAAACACGACAGTTCCTCGGTGGAATCGGGCCTCGAACTCGAAGCCGAGGCCTTACCACCAGGCCACCTAGACCCTTGCATGTGGAATCAGAAAGCGTTATTGCTGTACCACAAACTGCAATGTGCAGTTTGAAATAAATTAGACTGAGTTACGTGTCTATTGGCAAGACGATGTTGTCTGATTCAATCCCATTAGAAAAGTTCATACACACAAAAAGCCAAGCAAGTCTAAGGTTATTAGAAAATGTCTATCATAATCTGATATTTAAAATTATTTTCTTGATGGAATCATAAATATCAAATGATGCTTTAGAGATTCAATTGAATTGAAACACAAATGGCGATCGCCAAAGGTTTCCAATAAGACATAAATATTAAGATCTCGTATTGATAAAGATCAATAACGGAATGAATCCATTTCGTTGTAAACGATTTCTATGAATCGAATTTTATATTCATAAAATTAAATGAATTAAAGTTGTCATTTTAACATTATTTAACATTAACACATGTCATTTTAATTAAAATGTAACATGAGTGAAAATTCATTTTTACTAGTATAATTGGCATTAAAAATTACTTTGTCGAAAGTATACAATTTGTTCTTTTTTTTAACCAAAAATTGGTATTAATTTTCTTTCATAATGATTTTGTCGCACGAAATAACTAAATATCCTTTTTTATCATATATACTTATAATAAAGATTATTTTAAGTGCGCGCATGTCTTTGTGCGCATTAGCGTTCTGCAAACTAAACCATTTGATCTAGTAAATACAAACAAATTTGACGCATACATACTTTAGAGTGTGAGAATGTACACCTCGGAGTAATATTTTTTGAAAACTTTAATTAATGAAAAATGAAGCGAAATTTTGGCATTTTTCGGTGGTTACTTTCGTAAATAGAATAGCACAAAAATGCTTTCTATATCATCTTAAAACTCAACAAATTATTCTTTTCAATGATACTTATTATTTAAATGTATACATTATTTTTTTTATTTTAAATCAATTTTTAGAATTTATCAATTTTTTTAAATTTTAACTTTATTTTCAGACTTGTTTTAAATATATTTTCCAATCATTAATTTCGCACAAAATCAGAATATAATTTAATCTATACTAACAGGTTACGAGTGCTTAAAAAAAAAGAAGACGTTTTTATAAATATGTTGTCATTATGTTAATTAAAAATCAGATTAAAAGATTATGGCAACTCTCACTTCAAGCTAAAGCTAGAAGATCCTAATTGTCAAAATGTGACCTGTATTAAATAAAACAGATATGAAACACAAAATAAAAGCAAGAAAAAGTTTTCTCTTACTTTTTAAAACTTTAACACTTTTCTATATTATTAATTCAATCATTCCGTTTTATTTAAGGCTAACAACGTTTAATATTTGTAGGATATCCACTCGAATGGGTGTTCAACAGTTAATTTTTCAAACCGTTAATAAAAGGCACACAATGTGTATTGCACATCTAACAAGAAAAATGGTTTAAATGAAGACTATATTTTATACGGCTTGAATCAACAAATGCTCTGATGAATTTCAGAAATTTAAATTTTTTAAAGAGACCCTTGGTAATATGAGGTATATTTCATAAATTAAAAAAAAATTGAAAATAAGACAATTTACAACACGAGAATAACAACGTGATTGACCACCGCGTATTAAAGTTGAAAATCACAAATGTAAATAATTAATGCATACATAGAATTTGTAAGAAAAGACATAAGAAAATGAAAAAAACTAAGCTTCATAAAAATATGTGAAAAGTTCTACTCAATTGAAGATTCGTATAATTTAAAGTGAGCAAAAAGATACAGTGTATCAAATTAAACAAAGTTAGTAAATATACTGTGTAAGAAAGTATTTATTCAAATCAATCAAATGCGACCGAGTATTAAAGGCGCATGCACTTCGATCCAACATTTACTGCCCCGATTTATTCCAGTATGGAATCTGTAACGGGGTTGGAATGTGCCATCAAGAGGCGTAGTCGCAATCGAAGAGTGGAAATTGTAACAGCATGTTAGCCAATGGGAGTACGGGCTCATCTGTGACGTCGCGACCAATGGGAGAGTAGAGGCGGAGCATCGAGATGGCGGATCAGGAGCACGGCGGGATCTTCGAGCGAGAATTTCCCGGCGAGGAAATCCGTGCGGATTTGTTGTCGAAGCGAGAACAGCTAATCTGAGAGTGTGGACTCGGTTGCCGTGCAAAATTCTATCGGGCTCTCGATGAGCGTCCCAGGCCGACCAGATGGTGGCAGATCCGCGCCCCGCTCCTCCGAGGCCTGGCCGGGGCCCGGGGCTTTGTCCGGTCCCGGGCAGCCGACCCCGAGTCTGCTCCTGCGGTCGGCGGAGCGCTACCAGAGAACCCCGAAGTGCGCTCGCTGCAGGAACCACGGGGTGGTGTCGGCGCTCAAGGGCCACAAGCGTTACTGCCGGTGGCGGGATTGCGTGTGCGCCAAGTGCACCCTCATTGCGGAGCGACAGCGCGTGATGGCCGCCCAGGTGGCCCTTCGCCGCCAACAGGCCCAGGAGGAGAACGAGGCTCGGGAGCTGGGGCTGCTCTACGGGTGCCACGAAGGCCTACTGGCCATGCACCGGGCCGGGTTCACTTTCTCGGCCGCCATGGCCCACATGTTAGGCGGGAGGAGGCCACAGGGAGACGCGGCCTCCGCAACAGCCTCCTCAACGGTGCCACCAGGTGAGTAGAAGAACCTCTTTCCTCCACCTTCAATCCTAAGGCGTGTTCCTATGAGTTACATTTCACTCCAAATCGAGGAGTCCAGACAGAACGATCCGACAAAGCACCCGAAAGAGAGAAGGAAGAGAACTTCTTCCAAAAGTGAAATGCAATCCGTCTGGAACAGACCTTTGCAATGTTAAGCTATCAACAATGCAATCGATCTGAACAATCTTACTTTTATTAGCTAGAATGTCTAGTAGTGGGATCTGGATTTTAAAGAGGAGAGAGGGGCTATGCTATTTCTCTTTCTCATATTTAAATTCACACATTTTATCTGCTTAAACGCATTATTTCAAAATCTTTTAACAAATACCAGGCAGGAAGCTAAGTTAACGATGTAAATAATGCTGCATGTTATGTTTGTTAGCAATATAAACTCGCCTAGCTTGGCTCAATTGTCAAGTTAAATTTTCCTGCAGTACAATCAATATAGAAAAAATCGCCTTATATCATGACGCATGTCTTTTTTGTCTGATGAATCTTTGATGTTATGTATAAGTAGTATATTGCATAACATACATCTTGATTCTACCATTCTCTTTGTCCATAGCTAACGAAAGTACAAGCTGAAATGCATTAATAAACGAAATTTCAAAGCGAATAAATAAATTTTTTTAAAATGTTAGATAAATTGCAAAATTTTCGAAAATAATCATTGGTATAATTGTTAATCAATGATTTAATTCCTTATTTATTAAGTTTTAAAAGGCGTTAAAAAATCAAGAGCTTCTAGTGTCAAACGTTTGTTTCCACGTTAACAAGAGTTTGCATGAGAAGCGTAACAGCTTATGGTTGCGTCAAATACAATAACATTCACACTTGCCAAGATATGAAAATTGCTTGCTAGAATTCGGTAACTGACGAAATAATGATTTATTTGTTTGGTTTGTTCAGTAAGACTTTAAAACGTTTTTCTATTATGTCAGATTTCTTCGCAAATATTTAAAAATTCTTCTTCCCTCACATCGTGTTTAAATGTATTTTTTTTTTAATATTTATTATTGAATTTTCCATATAGCTCATAGATAATATACCTTTCATGCTTACAGAGCTTTCGCTAATAGCCTATTTTTATAAAGCAGCGCATAAAATAAGAACACACACACACAAAAAAAAAAAACTACATGCAGTGCGGATATGAAATATTATGATATTTCCTTTAATGACGTAGCAATTAGATTATTGAAATTACATGTTGCATAAATTGTTAAATTTTTATCCTTATAATATATGTTATGGTCAATAAGATTGATTGATTATCGGTTAGTCAATGTGTTAAATTGGTTAATTATTTTTATGTGCTATTATTAATAATTATTGATTAATGGTATAAATTATGGCATGTATAGGACCAATTTATTCATTTATTGGAATTTCATTTTTAAAATATATATATATATATATATATATATATATATATCATTTAATCCATAATATCAGACAAGAGTTCAATAGATTTGGACAGTTAATATATAAGAACAAAAGATATAAAATAATATTAGACAATTAATATTCAAATAACAGAAACTACTGTTAAAAGCTTTTCAAACTGAATCTTCCTGAAAAATGTTTTGAAAAATTTATTAGTGAAATTACTTTTTAATGTGTATTGAGTTTGATATTATGTAAGAAAAACTGAACAATTGAAACATTCTGCGGAATGTAAGAATGAATGAAATTAACAGTATACGGAATTGCATCAAAAATAAAACGAAATGAAAAGTAGTATTTTTTTTTAAGATATCATAAAATATATCTATTAAAAAAAATTGTGAAGTTAACTTTTCCCAGTATGATACTGATTAGATACATAAGTTATTAATATTGCTTTAAAAATTATCAGTTTTCACAAGAATTAATTTTTATTGTTTTAAAAATATTAAAAATATTTTTAATTAATTTTTAGTATATCAAACTATATTGTATCCATTTAAAATGTTTTTTAGTTTAAATATTTTGGGAAAACAATTATAAAAAACGTTATTTCTGGGAGCACTGACACTGTTGAGGGGGATAAATATATAAAGAAAAATTTATCAGATATTTTTAGTAACTATAATTTACTGATATGAGTTTTTAATATGCGCGCTTTTCTAGTTATTAACTTTTTCGTTCTCTCAAACTTACCCAAGAAACAGTAACTTAATAACATGTTCGGAATTAACAAGTCAAAACTGCTTCCACAATATGAAATACATATTACAAATAACTGCAGAATTTCGGAAGCAGTCTCTGAGATATTAGTTGCTACTATTGGATTGCAGTGAATCATAAAAGTTTGTTTAAAATCGCGATTGAGACATTTTAAGCATTTATTTTAAGCCAAACATATCCAAACATAAGCCAAACATAAATATATATTTAAGCATTCATTTTAAGCCAAACATATCATTCAATTAGAATATATTTCTGTTGAAAAATCTGTTTGTATGTTTATTTTGCTTCTATGCTATTTATGTCATTTAATGAGTGTTTGCATTTCTGGACAATCTTTTGAAATAGAACAACTAATCGCGTTTTAAGTCGGTTTTCAACTAAAAGTGCCTTCTTTGCCTGCTTGCCTTTTTGCATCTTTCAGCAATACAATCGGTAAGATCTCTGAAAAAGAAAATAATTTTTGTATTACTATGCACAGAAGGGGGAGTTAATTGCACTCTGAGAAGCAATTCAGCTCGTTTAATGATGTATTGCTATAACCTTTTTAAAAGTAACTGACCGATTCGTTTTTAGTTCTGGTAAATTATGGAATATAATAAAACAAGTGCAAGTATTAAAACTGATAAAAGCAAATTCTAAATCATTATGCTCAAGCATGAATTTTGATAAGTTCTTTATTCCCGTTTCAAGTTTAAAGTGAGTAAGTCGGATGGAAAGTAAAAACAATGTTAACAAGTTAATGCTAAAGTATAAATTATGATTGATTTTTAAAAGTCTTATTGAAATTTGTCCACAATTAGGATGAATCAATAAAAAATCTGCATTTCTCTTCGAGAATTATTTGGGTAAAAATTATCATTGCCTTGGCATTCTTTTAAAATTTATCTATAAATTATTAACGATCTATTAGAATAAAAAATATGAAAAAAGTATCAGAAAGTGGTCAAAATTAAAAGCTTCCATATCGTTAATTTTTATAACTGTTTTTTATGAATTTTAGTACTCTTGCTGTAATTAATTAATCAATTAATTAAAGGCAATTAAATAAACAATTTATAAAAATGTATTGACAAAAACTATTAGTTAGTTTATTTAATGAGTCAACATGATTAAAACTGTAGCCTTTTTCTAAAAATTAAAACATAAGTCGTAAAAATAATTCTCATACCTATTTCATTTCACTGAAAAAACTTGACGAAATGAAAATAATTTAACGAGGAGCAGGGAAAAAAAAATTGAAAACTTTTTAATAATAACGACTATGAGAAATTCTTTTTTTTTAAATAATACTTATTATATTTAATAGGAAAATTTTTATCTTGTTTAGACAAAATACTCAATCTTGTATTTGTAATTAAAATATAATAATAGTAATTAAAAGACAAAGTTATTTAAAAGTTTTTGAAGGATTACGCATATATACCTTAAGTAATAATATAATGGCATTTAAAAAATTCTTTAATTGAGAAATTCATTTATTGTCTTGTACTACTGATCTGAGCACAAAATACAACATATTGATTTAATCATTAGTTTTTAGATTTCCTAGCTTTCATCGAGGCAGGGATAGCTACAGTAGGGAATTTAAATGATTTGTCAATGATACTTGATTTTAATTTGATTAAATCGATCTTTAATAATATAGCTATAACAAAAACTTTAAAAAATCATAAAAAAATTGATTGGAAAATATGGATATTTAAAAATCTAAAACAACTCTATTTAAATCCTTTAAATCGTATAAAAAAATCATTAAATCCAACCGTAATAATAGCTTAATGCTGCACAACAATTTTTTTAATTTTTCTGCAGAATTGATTGGGTGGCTTTTTAATTAAATGTACATTTCATAAAACAAATTATTCCTCAAAATATTCCTAGACAAGATTTTTTTTTATGTTTCGTAAATTTTTACTCTGCATAAACCAAGTACATTTTTTCGAATTACCTTCTTTTAAGGATTTTGAATTCACTGAAAAATTAATTTTGCTATTGCAAAGCTCTGAAGCTACAATCTTACATGCATGAGCTGTAAATCCTTTTATTCAGAGAGTTAAAATATATACAGAAGGAAAGATATTTTTGAATCCTAAATAAAGTAGCGGGTTGAATTCCGTTCGTGATACACATTTCTGAGATTTCCCCTTAATTACTCTTCAAATAAAGGTATTTCTAATATTTATTCATGAACAAATGACGGCGCATAAAATGAAATTAAATTATTAATAATAAAGATTTAAAATATACCTTGGACTATTTGAGATTTTATTACTCGAAATGCAATGTTTTTATAAAATAATTTAAACATTTACTTTAGAATTCGATTAAATTTTCGATTTTAATTCAAATATACATTTATTTTATAATGTAACGCATTAATCGAAAATTTTTGTCTTTATATTAAATTGTTTTTCATGCCACAGAAATTCATAAGGATTGAATTTGGGTAGAAGAAACAACAACAACAGCAAAAATAAATGAATAAATAAAATTAAAAAATAAAATAAATCATAACAACCCAGTTACATCTAAACATTTACGAAAATAATAAAAACTAACTAAATTAATTTAAAGGCATTTTTAACAAACTTCATGTTTATAGAGTAATAATACTAAAAAATGCAAGAAAATTATAAGAACTCTTCGCGCATCAATGAAAATAAGTTTTGCGCATTCATGCTTTGAGACTAACAAATTCCTCCCCTTTTGGCTCTTTAATGTTGCAGAAGAGTATCCCCATCAACCTACCTGTTGAAATAAAATCCCCCCCCCAAAAAAAAAAAATCCAAGAAAGCAGCGAGCAGTCCTTGCGCATCGAAAACAGAACATGTGACCAATAAAATAATTTACTTCGAAAAAGGGTTGAGAAAAAAAAAGATAAAATCAATCGGATTAACCATCAGATTCATTGATTTAGGACGACATTTATTTTGAAAAAATACTTTACAGTTTCATTGTTCTTAGTGACAGTTAAAAAATTAAATAGCTGGTTTAAATTATATTAAAAATTTATTGATAGTCATGAAAAGAAAAAATGTCATTCGCAAGTTCGTCTTTTCAAACAAAATATTTCCTAAATGAATGCTAAAATTTATTCTCAGCAATGCTTTAGTGATTTGTTTTATTCTCGAATGAAATTTCGTTATTGCAACAATTATTATTTATTGTATTATTCTTTAACAAATGAGCAACAATCTTTCAAAATTTATTTCTTGGGAAAATGTATTTTATTACCTACTCACATATAAAATATGACAGAAATTGCAAACTTGAAAATGTTTCATAATTTTGATTTGGTATTTGACAAAAATCAAATTTTTGGAATAATTCACCGATCTTTAAATTTATTAGAAGTTTAAAAGTATAAACAAAGTTTAAAAATGGTAAAACTTTTAAAATTAAAGGTGATATGTGATTGTTTTTTTTAAATTATTTTAAAAGTGTTGCATCGTGAAATATTTTATTTTAATTCAATTTTCTAAATTATTTTTTTTTAAACTTTATTTTTAAAAATATTAAATTTGTGCTTAATATTGATCTATTATATTTTGAAATATTATTTCAGTATTTAAAAAACTGTCGTCTAATTTGAAGAAGTTCTGAATTAAGAAATGCTGAATGTTGCATCTTTGTGTACCGTGTTTGTAAGCGACCATCGGGGCCCCAAAACCCATTGAACTACTTCTTACTTGACTGTTGTAGTTTTTATTGTGCATTTCTCTGTTTCTTAATCTTTTCTCCCTTTTCTGTTTCCCCCCTTTTCGTTCATAAATTTTTATACATGATTGAAGAAGACGGTAAAGGTTACATAAGAAAATTATCATGCAAATAAAAAAAACAAAAAAACTGCCTTTTGAAAACTAAATGCATTTTTCATAGTTAAATGGAACATATTCGAATAGATGGGAATCCCAATAAAAATTAGTTTTAAAAATAGTTAAATAAATTAACAAATTTGATAAATATAGATCTAAAAATGAATACAGCAACAGAAAGCCACAACGATCAAACTGAAGATTCCAGAAACGTATTTAACAGCTTAATAATGAACACAGTTATTAATAATGAACCCAGTTAAGAAAAATGAATAATTTTATCTAAGAAAACGATAAAAATTTACTGCATTTTTAAATAAGTTCAAAAAGAGTCATTTCTATAAATAAGTAGATAATTTTAATAAAAAAATGGAATTTAAATATAAAATTTGTAGAATAAATCTCTAGTATAAATTCTATAATTTACATATAAATTGTTTAAAAAAAAAACAGAAATGTTTGTATTTTTTTATTTAATTTTTTTTACTGAAATGCAGCGAAGTTCTATAGAATGAAGTTCTCAATGGACGAAGAGCTTTCAATAATTATTCATTTAGGATTATTGAAGATTCAATCTATTTAACAGCAACAAAAAATAGAATTTTTAGTTTTCATTTAAAATTAAAAAAATAAATTCGAATTGTAGACGTATTTTATAATATATATGTATAGGAAATCCGAAGGACTGAAGAAAAAAGTCGAAATGCTAACTCATTTAAGATATTTTTAACAGAAGATTATTTCAGAGATCAGTATAGTGGAAATGGAAAATGATGTCTACCCTGTTGAAAATCGGATTGTTATTTTGATTTTATTAATTAATTTTTATTATGACTTTTATTGCTTTCAAATGTGTGAATAATGCTAGCAGGGAATTTTCACTCTAATTCAGCTGGTCTTCATTTCAGTAAGGAAACAAATAAACGAATAAATGTTATTAAGAAACAGAATCGCCCGAGTGCCTATGAAGATTTTTATTTTTAATTGAAAAGCCGATGACTTTTGTTGAATCCATCTTCATAGCAATATGGGGAAATAATTTTTTGAATGAGGAAAAATATATACAGTTATTTCGAAAAAAAAAAGTGTAAAACTTTACTTCAAAGTAATCGATAAATAAAAATATGTGTGCATTAAAATGCTTACATCTGGCACCTAAAATTTCAATCCAGTTCTGAAATGGGTTCATTTTTAAAATTATGTTTTATTTGAAATTGAAATAGTTGATGATTTTATTTAATAGCAATCTAAATTGCAAATGTGGATGATTAAAAATTAATCCCTCCGTTTCAAAAATAAACTAAAATGGATAAATAACTTTAAACAATGATTATTTTAAAGAATAAATGCTACTACTATTTACTTTACTAAATATCTTACTAACAATATATTCTACTATTTCCATATACTTTACTTTAGGCTTCCACTGTATTGGCTCTACACCATAAATTCAAACTATTTTTTTCTGATCAAATTCAAAATTTTAGAAGAATAAAAAGCTCGTATATCATTCTTCTCTCTTGTGATTTTACTTCATTTGAATATTTTATTTTCTCAAATTATGCCAATATAATCTAAGAAATTTTTATGGCAGAGTATGTACCTTTCATTCATTTAAAAAGCTTACAAAAATAAGGTTTATAAAAATTTAGCATTTGACTCCTTTTAATGCACTTATATGATTTTTAATTGCTTTCACTTGATATTTATAATGGATGTAAATAAGAGCGGACATATTATTCGATAATGGCTATTCCGTACTTTGTAAATAAATAAATAAATAAAATTTGGCACATTTTTTTTTTTTACAATTATATATTCTTTTCAAATTTAGTTCAAATTTATTTTAATTTTTTTCAGATTCATTTAGTTCTTTGGAAATCGTAAACAATTGAATAAAAAAATGCGTACAATTCTTTTGAAAATAGAAAAGTTCTTCGTATGATCAATATATTACATTGTTAACAAATATAATTTCAATTACATGTTATATTTAATAATTGGGGAGATTTTCTGATTTTTCGATTAAGCACCGGTAAGGAAATAATTCATTGAATTTGTATCGATTGATTTCCTGAAACGCAATGTTAGAAGATAAATAATCATCTCGGAATGCTACTGATCATTTCTACGAGATTCATTTCATCATGTTTTACATTAATTGTGAGAATTTCAACTCAATTAAAATTTTGGCAGTAATACTGAAACTATAGCATTTTACTGAAATGTGTTGCGACTTTTTTAAGGAGTCAACAAATTACTTTGAATTGAAAGCTTTTTCATTAACCGTGATGCATGCATGCCATTTTCTACGCACAGCAAGGACTTTTCTGTTCTCAGATTGTGCTAATGTTGCAGCATTTCATTTTAATGGGAAAACTGTTTTATTTTGGCGTCATGACATTATGAAAAAAATACAATTATATTTTCAAAAATATTTCATTTCATATGCAAAAATTTTGGCAGAAGTTTTGATTTCTGTATATTATAAATGGTAAAAAACTTAATTTTTGGTTCCAATGTTATCAGTGTTATTTGTACAGCAATTGGTATCAATCCAATGATATCAATATATTATTGGATTGATTTTGGAGTAATTAATTCCTATCATATCGATCCAGATTATTTGGAATCAATGCTAATTGTATAAAGCACGAATCGAGATTTTTTACAGTCATTGAAACTCGGCGTTTGATTTCCCTATCGACGTTTCTGAAATATGTACCAGTGTTTGCATGAGTAAAAACTTTGTCATTTCAGATTCCAAAGAACAAATAATTTTCCGGAGAATAAATACTTAATCTTCAAAAACATATGCGTAATACTTAATTTGAAGTAAAATATTTTGCCTTAGTTCACAACTTGATCCGATTATTACATATAAAAGAAATATCGTAAATTGACACTTGAGACTAACTCAATCACACATTTAAGTAACTGTTAAAAACTCAAAAAAATAAATAATTGATAAATTCGTCTTTGCTTAAATTGCAATAAGAAATGTATATATATATGTTTTAAAAAAAAGATGTTTTAAAATGCATGGTTTTAACTGCAATTAATTCTGCTAAAGTTTTATTCATTAAACAGCTTTATTTTAAATGAATGTGACGATTATAAATATTAAGAAACAAACAGTTGCATTTGGTGTCAGGTGGTTGTAGTCAATTGTTTGTGGTGTCTCTATGCTTGGAAGAAAAGACAGCGTAGCATAAATTGAAATGGGATGTTTTTGTTATTTTCGATAGTCGTTTTGTGTTCGGAAAGACAATTTGAAAAAAACAAGATTTTTTCCACCAAGGTTTCTACAGTAAGGAACATGGGATAATTTGATGGGAAAAGCAATAAAATAAAATAAAGAAATGTTTATCTTTGAAAGTGGTTGTAAGTCATTTTGAACTTCCTTTGGGAAAAAAAAATTATATTGCTAGTTAATGGCAATAACTACTTATCCCCAGAAGTTGTTAATCATAGGCAGTGCGATTCCGATACTTTGAGGTTAATTCTTTGCCAAATGAATGACTGGATGCTATTCATCTGAAATACTACAATTTTTGTACCCCCCCCCTTAAAAAATACGATCAATTATTGAGAAATCCAGTCTGAAATGAAACCTTTCACGGGATGAGGCCACCAAAAGAACTGATAACTCATTCGCTTATAAGTAGTTCTCATATGCGAAGCCTAGTTCCCACTCTCCAGAAGAGGGTATGGCTGACATATTTTGTAGCTTTATCCTCATGTATCTCAGAATTAGTTTGCATTAAAAAAAATTTCTGGCGAAATTTTTTTCGTGCATACCTTCTTCACATTATTTCCTTATTATCTGTGCATAAAAATATGTAATTTATTAAGCTAAAAAACCCAATAAAAACCAATAGAATATTTATTTTAGGTTTCTATACTTTTGCATTATATTTCCTGAAGAATTTGAATTTTTCTTGTTTCTTTGATTAAAGTAGAGTAATCAGAAA
>JAPMOR010038937.1:181621-214494 GCA_026543865.1 Argiope aurantia | reverse complement strand
ACTGCTGTCTTTTATCAACTTATTTCTGTGATGACGAGGAGATGAAATGAAAAGGAACATTCTATTCACTCAAAGATATGCGGAATATTCAAAATAATGATAATTCCATTCCTCAAATGAATTGAATATTTGAATGATGACTCTTGGATATATATTATTAATTGTTTATGGAGAAATTATTCATAGTGTATATTAATTTAGAAAAACCAGTATGACATTAGTTCCACTTTGCAATTGTTTACATATATGGAATGAATAAAATGGATGAGCTATAAAGTGTATGAAGGGAATAATTAAAAATGAAAAGGAAGGCTCACAAATTAAGAAATGCATAATTGAAATCAAAAAGGGTATCATCTCAGTTAAAAAAAATTACTTTCCCTTATTAACACCGTGGATCACAGAAGGAGAACTACTAAATGCATTTCAGTTTTTTTTATGCCACTTAATGCATTCAGTATGTTTATAATTCACTATATCTAACTGCAATATTTTTCATTTTCTAAACAAGCTTGTAGAGTGTTTTTTCTCTTTATATTTAAATATGCAGCATAGGGTTTGAAGGTTTTTCAAAAAATGGTTTTTTAAAGTAAATTTGTCACATTTCAAAGCCGGTTTTTAAATTAAGAAAACAGGTTTTCCTGAATGTCTGGATATTCCTCTTCAAAAAAACAAAAACAAAAAAATAAAAAATAAAATAAAATAAATAAATAAATAAAAACCTAATATTTTGAATTTTGTCAGTTGAGACCGATTCTTCTAGCAGCTGAAAGTTTAGGCAACGAGATACCAATTTGTTAACAAAAAGAGGTACATTTGAATTTCTATTAAATGAATTAAAAAACTTAAACACTGAAATAAGTTTGATATTATTATATGCTTTAGAAGAAAGAATTTAAGAAAGAAGTAGAATAAGTAACTCTTTTGCTGTATTTGCACATTTATAGTTCAGCGAAGAAATCTAGTGTGCTTTCTTTAGCTTCAAAAATCGAAATTATGGAGTTATGTGGAAAGATACTGTCTAGAATATTTCAGAATTCTTATGTGGAAACCGATTCTGATGAACCGAAGAAACTACTCATCAGAATAATACTTTTTAAAAAGAAGCCATGGAAAAATCAATTCAAAAGTGTCTTGAAGACCCTGAAGAAAAACTTAAAAATCCAAAGACACTGAAAGCTGAATTTTCATTATTTGAGGCAACGAATAAAAGAACAAAAAACTTATATTTGTTATTTGATGCCATTAAAACTATAAAACCAAGCTCAGTAGCTAGTGAACGAGTATTTTCAATTTCAGGGAATATTGTGTCCAAAATACTTAGCCACCGTTCAGTGGATATATTATGATTTTTTAAAATTCTATTTTCTTAGGAGAAATTAAAATGAGTGAAAATAATATAAATATTATTTGAAATTTTTGTTTGAGTTTTCCTTATTTTGTGTAAGTAATATGTTTATTTAATTCTTAATTTTTTTTAATATTTTGACTTTGATATTGATTTCGTTTTTTGTTATTTTATATAAATTAAATAAAATATTTTTCCCTATTCTATTTTTTTGACAAAAATTCGAAAGCCGGCTAAAACCGGTTTTTTAAAAATAATGAATTTGAAAACCGGTTTTTCAAAAGTCGGTTTTTGTACAAACCCTAATGCAGCCCTTACTGTTTTTTCCCCCTTTCAAAATTTTAAAAATGTGTACCTCCAGTAGGCATTTAAACCACTGGAGAAACAATGGTGAAATATTTAGGTATTCGTTTATAAAAAAAAGAAATCCTTTAGGTTTCTGTTTTTGTTTTCTCATTGTATTGACATCTTTGTGCATGCGTCAGTATTACTAAATCAAACAAAAATTATATTTATTAAAAAAAAAGAAATATCTTAAGTAATCATTTAACACTTATGTTCTTAAAATTAAAATATTTTTTGAACCATTCAAGCCATGCATTTGAAATTTACTGTTAGCAACTTTCATTATAATTTCCCGATAATTAAAGATTTGTAAATCAACTCAAACTCGAAACTAGGGAGACTCGGGCAATAATTCTATTGTCGTCTGCGCATTATGCAGATTGCAACAATATCAAAGAGATTTGTGAAATCGAAAGAAGAAATGATGATTTTGGCATGTTTCTTATCCTTCACGACAATGATAATGCACCGAAAAAAAATCGAAATAAATAAATAAAGACAAAAACAAATTTTAAGAAAAAAGAAGGCGATGTCATTAAAACTTTTGCTTATCGGTGAATTATTTTTAAATGAATGAAATCGTTTAAAAATAATTCATGACTTTTGGAACAACAATTAGGTTCGCTCACTAAAATGGAGTCATGTCGATGTTTAGATGATTAAATGATACATTTGAAAATGACTTAAAATAATCAATACAATGGTTGATATTATTTTTAATTAAAACTCTTCAATATGATCCTTTTAAACCGAAGTTATTTTGTCTATATATATTTTTTTCTTTTTTAGGGAAAAAGGCCTTTAAGATTTGTAAGAATATTTTTTTTATAAATTAAGTTAATTTATAAAAAATGAATTCATTTTAAAATGTTAAAGTAAGAATACTGACTGAAATTTCTAAAATATTAAGAGATTTCTAGACAAAATAAAACATAATTTCTCTAAAATTCAAATATGTCGAAGAAAATAGTGTATTTAATCCATCATTTTAAACCGTGATGTCGCATTATGTAAATAAGACACATTTGATTTTTTTCTCAGTTTTCTTGATCAAATTTTAGTAAAAGTACACACATGAAATTAAGATTTTTTTTTCAACTGGAAATCAACTGCATTCTAAAATGTTTCGTTTGTTTGTTGCTTGTTTATTTTTTTATTTTATTTTATTTATTTATTTATTTATTGCATATATAAGCGAATATATTTGTAATTAAAGGCACCTGTAAGCTTTATCATTAAGTTCAAAATTAAAAGTCCATGCAATACGAAACATTTCTTTTCTTTGTTTCTGTAGCATACATCATTGGCTGACTCTCTCTATAAAAATTTTAGGAGTGTATCCCCCCCCCCTTTCCGTGTTTCTCTGTCAGGCGAACAGAGTATTTCGGAAATTTCATCCGTTTCCGCAAATTTGCGACGTTGATTTTCGAGTTTGTTAGGAAAACAATTCGGTAAGAATCTATGAAAAAGACATTCTGTTCGTTCTTGCTTGAAATGAAAAGAAAAAAAAAATGTTAAAATAAAGGCCTCATAAAAAGTAAAAAAGATAACGAGAATGTTGATTGTGCAAATTTTAGCACCTGTTTTGAAAATATTTCCAAAACAATTAAATTTAAAAAAAAAATTCTCTATTCAGCATGAGTGCTATATCAGATGTGCAAATACAAATTTCTTTAAAGCAGCAACTATTTGCTGTCTTCAGTGATTTTTTTTCCTACATTCATTAAAAAAAATGTTGCCACCAAATATACTTGAAAGATCGCAAAGATGGCAAAAGTCACAAAATTCAAAATTTGAACTTCGAGATGCATTATTGAATCTATTCCTGAAATTTCATAACCGAAGTCTGGTGGATTTGATTTGGACGACACCCCTCATCAAAGTTTAACTCTTCACCTATTGAAGAATATTTGACCCTTATAGATATAGCATGCACCGAAGACAAGGTTTCGAATTTAGATCTTGAAATCCACCTCCTTATCACCGCAGTTTGCATCCTAAAATGATAAATTTGAAGCACAACGGAATTTTATGCAGTGCAGAATTGTTTTAATGCTAAGACACAGATATTGCCGGAAGAAAAGAAAAAAAAGATGATCATGTAATTAAGTTAAAATTGGGATTTTATGGAAGTTCTTATAACCAAACTACTTTATCATTTGGGAAAATGATGCAACTCTGAACAAATGCCATTTTGTGAATATTTGGTTGATTCTTGATTGCTCTTAAATGTGTTTATATACTATGCAATGGAATTCTTACTAATCCTTTACACCAGAGGTGGGAAGTAGGTGGATCGTGATCGACCAGTGGACCACCAAGACATTTTGGGATGATATTTTTCCGAAATACAAAAAGAAACATATTTATGGAACATCGTTTTCCTCAAGAGATAAAGAGAATACAAAGTTTATCTCCTTCAAAATAACATAATTTTAAAAGTACGTTGTTCAGAACCTAAGAATCTAATGAATGTATCCTAACTTTAATATCGTTTAACATCGTTCTTTGGTTCTATTTACCTGTGTAAATCTGCATTTTCAACGACATAACACGATGTATCGCTCCCGTCTGACAGACGCCCCCTTAGAACCCAATGAAGATCAGCAGTTAGTTATTATATACCGATATATTGGCTTACAGTATGCAGCGGAAGTCTTCTACTAACTATAACTACAAGAACTAACTTTAGATGACAAAAAAATTCTACTATATTTTGATATTAAATGCATCATTTGATATTATTATATTTGTGGCTATTATTATAAGTTATAATAAATATTGTAGACTTACTCCACTGGCAGGATCGCAACACATTGAAAAAATTAGTAGTTCGTACTCTGAAAAAGTCTGTCTACCCCTGCTTTACATAAAAGAGTGCATAATTAATTGAATAATTTATTCCTTCAATCGTATCAATCGAACTGTTACAATGATTGCTTGCGAAATCACCGATATCTTATTACCACATGGTTGCGAATTGTACAATAACATATTGTCATTATCATAACGTTATATCGTTTAGGATAGTTAAAGTATTGCGCCTATTTAACATTTTCTTTATTTCGATTGCGGTTCTAAAGATATTTGTCTTTTTCTCACATTTTCTCAATGGATTGAATAAAATAGTCGCAAAAAATTGTCATGAAACAATTTATTGCAATTTTCGAGGACGCTCTGAAATTTTGGATTGTTTTTATTTGCTACTATGTACTCTTATTATTTTTTTTTCATAATCTGGTAACATTTTAAGATTATCAGTAATACGTAGTGCATTACATTAGGAACCTGAAGAATTGCAACTTAGTGAATTTTATCTACTTTTAGATTAATGCCTCTAAATGAGGCTAAGAAGATATATTTGAACTGGGATGAACTTTGCGTGTGGTCTCTCTTAATTTTAAATCGCATGGGCGAACTGTTCTATTGGGAATGGCTGAATAATGAGCGACTATACTCTTAATTTGTGCCATAGAAATTATTTTTAATATGATGTGACAAAATGGAAAACAATAAGCACAATTTTTATGTCATTTAATATTTTGGGATGAGTATTTTCGCTGCACAATCGGTATGAATTGTTTGTCCCCCGTATATTTGAAATATAGTCTATGAACGCAAGATCCAAATCGGAGTCAAGATGGTTCGTTTTGTTGCGCCAAGGGCGACTAGACTAGAAATCTAAGCATTTAGAAAAGACCAGAAAGAAATATTCCTAATTGTTGGAAATCCTAATTGTTAATAAATTAATTAGCTTAACGCCTCGTTGAGAAATTACGAAAAGCTGATTTCTAATGAGAATTCTGTCAATAACAGATATTTATAATGCCTCGGTGAGAATGTGTATGAAAGCAGCGTTTACGGCTTGATACGATACTCGCACCACCACGTCTAAATTTTGGATTGTCTTTTTTTTAAGAAACCTGACGTTGTGACCGACTGATTTAATACGTAACAAGTCCGCCATACACCGGATCTTTGAGGAAACAGGTCTTGTATCTGTGATCTTTCTGTCTTAAAGCGAGATTCTACAGATACTATTACTCTATTATAGTCCCAAGTTTAATTGTGAATAGCAGTAATCATGCAAAAGTGCGCCCTCAAATAGTCCCTTTTTATGAAATACTAAATAAAAAAATAAAAATGGCGAATAGTGTTCGGTGCAGTTTATATATTCAAAACAATAATCCCTAACGCTATATTTCTAAATATTTTTCCCTATGAATTTCAATTTCAGCTTATATTTTTGTTTGATTATAATATTCATATCATTTCAAAGAGTTTCTTGACAATTTGTTAAAACATCGAATAGTTAAAAAGTTTCTTATTTTCCCAAGATATTTTAGATGCAAGAATGAAACACTTTTTTTTATTCCTTTATTGTATAAAAGAGAGGAATTTTCATTCGGGGGGGGGCGAGAATGACTGTTTTTTGAAAGCAAAAAGCAGTCCTTGGCGTGGGAAATGTTTTCTTCCCACTCGAAAGCTCTTTATGATATGATCGTTGTCATGGCAACGATGAAATTTGGCGCTATTTCGATTCTACTTTCTTTCTATCTCCTTTTTCGAGAAAAATCAAAGGAGTCTATTTTACTTTTTTTTATTACATATGGAGAGTGAAAAAAAATATATACATATTCCTTTTCTATACCTTTAAATGTATACTTTATACTGTTCATATAAAATATATATTTAACCGATGTTATTACTAGTAAATAAAGTAAATTCTATTAAAATTAAAAAAAAAAAGATTTTTCCTCTTGATGACCATTGAAATGGTGTTAAATTGTTTAATACATAATATAGTGATCATAATTAGGTCAATTTTAGTGTGGAGTTTTATATTTAAAACATTAAAGAATATTTTGTCAGATATTACTATTAGGATCTGGAAGAGCTGCATAAAAATGTAGACCCCAATTTTCTACGAATCATATTTACTGACATAAATAATATAAAATACAATTATTTATGTCCTTGAGTTTTGTTTTTTTTAATTGGTAATGTAAATACTTATCTTTAGCAGTTTAAGTTTTAGCTGTTGGGCTACAATTAGAGTGGACACATTGTACAATTATAATTTTAAAGGAACAGAAATATTTTTTATTTATTTAAAATAAAATTAAAAAAACTTTTTTTTAGATTTGTCTTTAAAAGTTAAGATAAATCAAAAGACCAGCATTAAGTAAAATCAAAAACTGCAACAACTTTGTTGTTACTGAAAATGCTAATGCTTTTTGATTCATTCATTTATTTACTTTTAATAATTAATAAATTTGCTTTAATAATTAGTAAAACAATAATTTTTTCGGCAAATAATCATGTTTTTTTTTGGTAAAAAAATTATAATTTAAGAATGAACATAATTTTTAAGGCAGTTAATAGTTAGATTTTTCAAAATTAACTTTAGTCTTGTGTCTAATTCCGAGTAAGCATAATTAAAGTGATAACAGATGAAGAAAGATAAGTCTGATTAGAATAATTATACTAACTCTTTTCATGTAATATTTTTTATATGATCCGCATTTTATTTGTAGCACATGATTTTTTAGTATTTCTTTTTTTATATAATTTTTTTTCTTCCTCGCCTTTGAATTCATCACATATGGCAACTTATTCTTACTTTGTAAAAGAGACTATACAATGCTTCAGATTTTAATCAGTGTACATTACTGCATTCATTCATTCATTTGATGTTCTTATACCCCAAGACATTGTCAAAATTTCCTTTTTATCATTGATATTATATTTCTGATTCTTTTTTTTTTTTTTAATAAAACCCTGGTATCACATGTTTTCTAGAAATGTTCGCATTGTGTAGTTTTAAGATGTAACCAGTTTCGAAACAGAAACTCTAAACGGAAGAAAACTCTACCTGCACAACCTGAAATACTATAAGCGAATGCTTAATAGAAATACAATTTTATATACAATTTTAATAAAAATAATCCGAATTTGAGAAATTTGCAGAAAATAAAATTGTTGATTTTAAATAATTAAAATGTCATATACATTCCGAGAAAAAATGGTAATATGTCTATTTAGTGGTTCTTTTTTTTTTCATTTTTACATATCTCCCTATGAACAAAATTAACAAAAGATACGTTTTAAGAATTCCAGTATTATGCTAAATGAAATTATATTTAAAAAATAATAACAGACGTAATAAAATATATTCTGGTTATGCTTCATTTCCTTCGCTAAGCACAACAATTTAATGATTCCCTGTCCATTATATCTTAATGAACATTATATTTAAAACAACCAAAAGCAGACAGAGCAAGTTTCTGTCAAATGGATGTCAGTCTCTCCAAATGTACCATTATTTAAACGAATGCATAGAAGTTTCAGAACTAAGAAAGAATCTAAAATTTGAAAATAATGACTTCATCTCATTAGTAATGGTGTCAGAAAATCTTAAAATACTGAGAGACATGATGTTGAAAATTGACAGTTTTTTTGCCAAAAATTTAAAAGTTTTAAAGAGTTTTTTTCTGTTGTGGGATTCACATTTGGAGGAATGCAGAGAATTTAGTGGAGATTTTCTCAAAGCGTTGACCTGCTGCTCTTAAAACAGGATGACAAATGTAAGGGAAGATGAGGAGGAATGTCAGAGATTGACCGCCTGTGATGACTTAAAGTCAATCGCCTCGAAGAGGGTGCCGATTCGGAGAATTTGCCAGTAATATGGATGGATTCCGTTAAAGACAGCAGTCGGACACAACAAATCCTGTCGATACTGCCTCGTTCAGTGGAGGGGCGGTCGGCTTTACACATATAGAAGTCTCTCAAAATGGATGCCATTCCCATTTCCCAATTGTTAACAGTATAAAATGCCAAATACTATGAAGAATCCAAGAAGCGCTCTTTTTCCAAATACTTACAGAACTCTATTCGTTTGTAGAAGATAAATTGAAAGTGACAGCATAGAAAATAACAGTCTTAAATTAGATCGCTGAATTCTGAACGCATCCAGCAAGTGTGCAGAATTCAGACAGAACTTGCAAGAGGCAAGCGTCAAACGTGATTCTAAATTGATATCTGTAGACCTCCAACATTACTTTCCTGATGATTTAATTCTTATCACTCCCAAAAGTGTTAAATTTTTCGAGAAAAGTCAATTCTTTAAGAAAGACGCTTACATTCAATATGAAAGAAGATCATATGCTAAAAGGGTTCTTTTAAAGAACTCTGCATTATCCCATCTAATAACTTGAAATTCGCTTTGATTTGGAAAGCCACTGTTATCGCTTTGACAGTGAGCAAAAAATTGTGAAAATTTAACGTCTGAAAATGAAAAGTTCATTAATAGATATCAAATAAATTGTCACTTTTCTTATATAGAAACAGAGACCTCCTGGGAGCACCTCGAAATGAGGATGAAATGTTTCCGGCCTTGTGATTGGATCTCGCCACCCTGGAGGGAATACTAATAGGAGAGGGATCTGAGTCCTTCCATCGATGACGGGACGTACTTCCTTCGGGGAGGGTTGTACCTTGGCCGGTGATGGCCCTTAGGACTCAACCACAATTCCCGCCAGTGTTGCTGTCGCGGCGGTCCGGTCATTCAGTTTTATGTTTTAAATCTGTGTGCCATCGGGGCGGGTCGGAGAGTCAGATGGATGACTTATATAGAAACAGAGAAAATTATTACGATTGAAAAATTTTGGATTTTCACAAAACAAATGAAACCCTTTTTAATTTACGCTCATAGACCCACTGATAATTATAATTTAACGATGTGTTAGCAGTTATAAAGGATTGAAGATAATTCATGGGCACTTATATTCGGGTGCTTTGTAAATCATCTATTTTCATAAAACGTATTTGTCTGTGAATCTAATGGATATGAAAATCTTTCAGACTATAATATTTTAGCTATAATTATTATGCGTGTATAGGTAACTAAAGATCTACATTCTAAGAATTATTTTCTTTCAGGAACAGTTCTTCGTCTCCCCCTCTTGTTAATGTGCGCAACTTACTGTCTAATCTTGCCTAAACAATTAGAAGAAAAACGACTTCAGTATCGTACCACTTTTAATTGTTAGTTTAGGCATGCGCAATTTAAACAGAAATTTTTGATAAAGGAAAGCTATCTGTAAAAGCAAAAACATTAGAAACTTTATAAAATGATGAACCATAACTTAATTTTTGCTAAATTTCAAGCATTGCGCCAAATTATTTAAAAGAATGCATAGAGCGATCAGATTAGTATTCTAAATGATTTGAAAATATTGAATTTTTATTTTTATGCAGCTTTCAAAATTTTAAAATAAGGGTCCAGAAATAGAACAATTGTGAGTTAAATGGCTGGCATACAGAGAAAAGTGTTTACTCAACGTTGAAATATATAACTTTCAAAATAAAATTATACTTATTTACACTTCTTGTCGAGTGGCCATCAAACTTTTTTTTCCAAAAAAATGCAAGCAACAGTGATATAGTTAAGAGATAGTGAAGTAATGCTTCAACGCAAAATGATTTATACCGATAAATGACCCAAATCCAATAAATATAATATTCAGTCAAAAGATTCATTTTTCCGATCATTGCCCATCGCATTTTTTTTACATATATTAGGTGTATTGACTTCTCTCATTAAGAACAGATTTAGGATCTTAAATAGTTTTCATCGTGCTTCATTTTTATATTTCGTGGGAACGAAAAAAAGATATTCCTTACGTTATCCCGTCTGATTTTCGTTTCACTACAGTCTTGTATTATTGATTATCCGCTGCAGTTCTTAATAATCGAAATGAACTTGTCGATTTTTCATTGTCGTCCTCAGAAATTGAGAATCATTTCATTCGTTTATTTATTTGTTTAGTTTTGTTCTTGTCGTTTAGCTCCCTCTTTTTCATCCGGACATTCAAACCCAGTCTTTAATTGATCTTTCATCTCTTTCAAATAGAATGCTTCTAATGATTTCGGACGTTTTATGATCGACCTCGGTTCCACCTTTTTAGTTATTTATTCGTTGAATGAAAAAAGAAAAAAAAATTCTTCTTTTTGCGTTGCATTTTCTTATTTTTTAGCTTGATATACCTGAGGACATTTTTACTGTCAAGTTATGTAGCAATAATCTGTGATTTCAAAGCGAAATATTTTTTTTTTCTAAAAATTAATTCATATTCATTTTCTGTCAATATTTCTTCAAATGTAAATGCTCTCATACTAATAACACCGAAATCCATTTTCATATGACATGAATTCGAATAACCGGATGGATATATCAACTAATAATCCAATGGTGTGTCGAAAGTAATAAGATATAATTTCAGTCCATTTTTATTCGTCCCCGTCATTCACAAAACGGGCTCCGGTGTTTAACAATAGGATTATTATCAGCTCTGAAAGAGGAACTCCCTTTTAGATAGTGTGGGAGATCCATCGTGCGGACGGTTTCCCAACCGTCTCCTCAGAGAACTAATTGAAGCGCAGACTCTGTCGACGCTCGCCGCAAATCTCATGGAGTATGCAATGGTCCCTCCCTCTTGCATACTTCTTTACTGCAATCCATTCACTCTCCCCTCTCCAACCGGATTTCGGCTTCACCGTTCTAAACAGTTCCCCAGGAACAGGGTGAAGCGAGAGCAGATTCTATCCTTTCCCGAAAACGAGCTTGTTTCCGAATCTCTACAAATCAAAATGACAAACGTATTATCCATTGCCACCAAGTACTTCGTCGGGAATTTCGGACGTGTTTATTTTCGATTAAATCATCTATATATGACTTAATATTTATGATTCCCTCAAAAAATAATTAACTATAAATACTTCCTTCTGGCTTCGTTTTATTAAATTTAGATAGTCGCATTAATTCAGTATATGTTCTGTTCAATGTATATATGAACCATTCTATAATATCATAGTCAAATCTTATAACATAATAGAGCCTAAAAACTTAACTGTCCGACTCATTTATTTTTTTAACTTTCGAACTTTAACTGTAAGTTCATTTCGTTATCTGACATGTAATCTATACGGATATTAAACATAATCCTTCTTCCCTATTTCCCACAATAGAAGAAAAATCTGCGATTCAATATTTGGAAAGGCATTGAAAATGGTTTGATACTCAGAGCAATTATATAATCTACTGCTGAAAATGTAGGCACAATAATATTTTAAAAACATTACCAAAAAATGAGAAAGATTTGCAAGGCTATTAAATTTTTATCATTAAAAAGGTATTTTTTGATTTTTAAGATAAGGTAACAATCTTCTTTTTTACTAAAAATATTTTCGGGAATTATTGCAGAACCTTGCAAAAAATTTCATTTATTTTTTATTAATCAAAGTTCTAATTAAATTTAGGTAACAGTAGGCCTAATAGACTGTCTTGTAGAACTCCAACATTCGCAAACACGCACACATTTATTAATAGGAACTTTATGATACCCGTGTTAGCCAGTTAGTAAATATTTTCAAACAATTCATCTTTTCCATTGAATAATTATTTATCTACAGGATATGTCTATGTTATAGTGTTTTTGAAATAATCTGTAAAATCACAAATTTTTATCTAGCACTATTATTTAGATTCTGACAATAATTCAATATTAGTTCGTTTTATTTTATGACTGTATGTGAGAAATTTGTTCTTTAATAATTGCACGAGAGAAACGTTTCTTGTGATCAGCAGAAATATAAAAACAATTCTTTTTAATTTTAAAAAATATTAATTTGTTACGCAATGTTTTGATGGATGTTTAATTTAGTTATACAGCTTCTAATCAGTACCAGAGATATTTTGGCACGGATCTCGTAATTTTGAGTTATGTTTTGATGGTGAGGACTACATTCGAGTAATATTCCATTTCTAAAATTCCACAACACACCATTTAGAAGTGCTTTCTCTTCGACGTCAGCTTTGATGTGCGCCAAATACATGTAACTAGCGGATCTGATATGGGATTTGGTTTCGAACGTTAAACCCTCCCATTCCGAAAACTTAGCATTATTACATTCTTCTGGATAACAACAAATGATAATTTTTTTTGGATAAATGTATCTATATGTTCTCTGTCAAAAGAGCCATGTTAACGAAGCAGTGGATTGTACTGGCAAATGAAGCGAATAGGGCGATCTTCGTAACGCTTATCATCATATGAAATGGATAAAAATTAGGCGGTTCGATTACCGATTGTCTTTTATAATCATTCCAATTATAAAGAATCAAATATGCGCTTTAAGTATTAGCCACTCGAAATCATACTGTATATAACAACTTGTTTATGCTTAACTCTCAAGCCTTATCACACTATTTAGGGCTTCATAGCGATTAGCCATACTGCTGCAACTTCTTAAGGTATCCAACTAAGTTGTAAAGATGGTTTTTCCAGAACATTCGAATTTTTTTTAATGATCTGAAAATAAAGTCCAAATACCGTAGATTCTAATACAAACTTTATTTTTAGCATATGTAACATAGAACTATAGATAAAGCAGTTTCAATAATGCACAACAAATAACAATGAAATCAGGAAACAGTAGTATTTTTAACCAAAAATGAATGGTTTTTTTAAACATAAAATTTTCCCAAATAATATTTGAAATGTTTAAATTAACTCTCTACCAACTCAGCCGCAGTTTGCTTATTTTTGACATTTCTGTTATAAAAGCATGAAAACGACATTTGGAGGAACTAAGTACAATTATAAGTACAATAAAATTTAAAATTATAAGAACAATATTAAACGCATTTTCTGAAGAACGAATATTTCCCTGTGATTGATTCACGTAAAACATAATATCTCAATGATTATAAAACTTTTACTTATTAAAATAATTTTTTTATCTTGTGGTCTGTTATATTGTATGCAGTTTGGGTTATATATGGATGAAATAAAAAATTAAATATTCCATTATTTTTTAACTTGCACTGTTTTCCCGAACATTGAAAATTTTGCTAAATTTTCATTGAATAAGCATTTTTTTGAGAAACCAAAGACAACGAGTGTATTTTTTTTTCTTCTAATAGTGACCTTTCAAGTCTGTTTTAGCTACTTCGTAAAAATAATGTTTATTGTACGTAAAATTTTTTTTAAAAAGGTCTTTAAATTGTACATTTTAAAAAAATTCATCTCCGAACCCTGTCGGATATACTAAAGGGACTCTTAACTAACTAAAATTTAAAACATGTAATGGAATTTATGGCGGCATGGTACACAAAAATTCATTGATTTTTTTTATTGTATCATATAATAGCTTGAACAATTCCTAATATGCCTGTAAAATTTGAGAATTGCGTCTGTATTTTTAATATTATATGACAATATTTGCTGCATGGCAAGAAAATGAACGACGATGTCTCATCCAATTTACTAGAAAAATATTTGATAAATACTGAATTTGAAGACATGATTATTATTGAAATCTTTTTACGTATTTATTTAAACAAATTTATAGATACAATTCTTCAGTTTAAACACATCTTATTTATGACATTTTCTTGTATATAAGGAATGAAACTTTTAAATTTGGATATCTTTTTTTAGATATGGATGTGTATTGATTGTATGATGATTTAAGGCTTTTAAAACAATGGAAATAAACTTGTGAATATTTGTATACATGTAGCCTTGACTACTATCTTTCCTCAGAATGCTGTGTTATCAAAATCCTTCATTCATCCTTTGCTAAATACTTTTTCAGGGTCTATCCATTCTGCCTTTTGCTTTCATGTTCAGTTCTTGTCCTGAGTCGGACAAAGGATCTTGATAATATATTGAAATTGATTATTATATTAAAATTATAAACAATAAAAATCTTTAAATACAAGTTTTGTGGAATTGAGCATGGAGCTATCCCTAAGTTGAGATGCATTTTTTAAAAATTCAAATTCAAAATTTGAATTCTGTTGTTGTGAATTTCTGTTGTTGTGAAACGAGAATTTGGAGAAATATTGAGAATTTCGAGGAGATCTTCTTTAAGTGATGACGAGTTCCTTATTGAATGGGAAGGCAGAGGAACTGGAAACTGAAGTGAAAAGGCAGTGATTGACAATTGCCTCGAAGAAGATGTCAGTTTGGTGAATCGGTCAATGTTATGGACGGACTTTGCTAAAGATAGCAGTAGGCCACAACAAATCCTGTCGATACTGCTACTTGTAGTGGTGGCGGGGCAGTCGGCTGCACAAAGAAGTGAAGAAGAAGTGATCGGATAGACGGGATAAAAAGCACTCCTCCTAAGGTTTTCTACACTATGCATAAAGTACAAAATTTGTTTCAGAGCATTAATCTCGTTATATCAATTCGTTCACCAAAAGAGAGATCATAACCAACAAAACTAGACCCTTCCCAAAACCGAGTCACATCCAAAGAAAGGGAAGGGAGGTTTTTAACTCTTCCCTTTTAGTGGATGGAGAACCTCCCAAACTCCTCCCCGAACAAAGCATGCGGAGCGAAGTTTCGTTCGAAAGTCGACGAGCGGCTGAAATGACAACCTCCGAAAGGGAAGGTGTTTTTCTTTCTCTCTCAAGAAATGTTGGAAGTGATGGGGGGGGGGGGATTATGCCATTAGGGAGGGTGGAGTTGGAATTAATAAAAGATGTTTTTGAAAGGGGAGGGACTCAGGTGCGCTTCGGAAGCGCATGTGATTTTTAGGAAGAGGAATGCGAGAGGAAGACGATTAAAAAACAAGAAAAGAAAAAGAATCTTTCGGAAAAGCACAAAGAAAATTCCTCCGCCCCAATATTTGATGCATTGTCCTCAATTTGCATTCATTAGAGGTGAAAGGGGGGCGATTCGCAATCACAAAGGTATTTAAGACCTTGATCTTTCTTCCTCTCCTCCCCCTCCCGTTCTCCTTCTTCAGAATAACCCTCTTAATTACATTATTCGGGTAAAGAGAAGGAAAAATTTTCTCGCATTTTACAAAATTCCCGGTTTTACGTTTGTCACATTTTTCCAACTTCGCAAATTGACGCTTTTCAAAGAGGTTTAAAAATGTTGGGGGATATCGCCTAGGAGTGAGTGGATGGAGGCTCCGACCACTTGTGGATCGTCTGTTAGGAGGGATGGGGTAAGGGGAAATTCTTGTCGGGTGAAAGGCGATTGAAATCAACATTCTTTCTATTGTTCAGTGAGCGGTGGATATGAACTTGTGTACTCGACATTCGAAATCAGGAATTTCTACGAAGGGAGCAGAAAAAGAGGAGAAAAAAAAATTCCCTCGGAGATGAAGTAAAATTTAATTGATTTCTCTTTATATGAAGAACTGTTAGTAATAAGAAAGAATATTTTGAAAGAAAAAAAATTTTTTTTTGTTAGAATAATTTTAAAAATGACATTATTTACTTAATTAGGCATAGAAATATATTTTAATCTTTAGAATTGGCCTTTATTCTTTTTAATGATTAACACGTCATTCACAAAGTAAGATAGACAATTCTTGTTCAGGTGTTGTTTTTTCTGCTTTTACCAAAAAGTATGTGCATTGAAATTCTGGAAAAGACCATTCGTCTGTATTCCTTTTCACTCTTTTTATGATAGCAAATCTATTGATAATTCGGGACCATTTTGCTTCTTACAACCGTTTCGTAGTAACTGCCTAACAGGTGACAGCACCATCCCTAATCATTATGAAATCGGCAGTTATAACGAAAAACGTAGTTATTTTGAGTTAACTATAAAAATAATTTCTTCAGCAGACATTTTTTTTTGAATAACATCTGAAATAGGAGCGAACCTCTGGACTTTTCAATTATAATTTGATGACTAGAATCTCCTATAAAAGTAAATAAAAAACTACGAGGTTACTGTATTTACAGTTAAACGATTAGAGTTTGTCAGAAAAGCTTCAGCATAGGTTTTTCTAAAGTAAATCTTGAAAGTAAATATGTGGCTAAAGTCACCTCAATTAATCATGTCAATGCAAGTAATCAATTATGATATTTGTTGTACTTTAATTAAAAAAAAAATTCTAACTCAAAGTCGTTAACTGACACTATTTTGATAAAATTTTGTGATTGTTGCATAAAAAAGGAAATGAAAATAATCAGAGCTTCATCAAAATATATTTAAAGGATTTTTCTTATTATTCACACACCGGCGATTTCATTTGTTCTGTTTCTCCTTGAAAGCTTTGTTTTAGACAATCGTGTTTTAACAGTTGTTGCTGAAACATAATAGTTTGAAAGTGAAAATGAATTCAGCATCTAAATATCAAAATCAAAACGGCACGTTAGAAAATTAGAAAATATGTTATTTTTTTCATACGTCATTTTATCTTAAATATATCAATTAGTTCTTCATAATTAATTTAATTTTTCTTTTCTGAAAAAGACAAAATCTATCACTGATTTACTTCCACAGGTCATTTGGACCTGGAGAAATATTTATTATCTGATAAAGTTATCGAATCAGAAAATAAGATACACATGTGCATTGCACATGCACATACCTGTTTGTCAATAATGGTGATAAGTGAGTTTCGAAACATCTTTAGCAAAATAATATTTTAAGCTTGATCTTGTCTTCGTCAGTGGTTGATGGATTATTTACCGTCCCAATGTAAAATGCATCAGTTTTGTTTAGTTTTACACTACCTACACACTTGTACCAATATAATTTAACTTAAATGTAATTGTAAAGATTAATTACTGATCAAGCATCCAATAACTTTCTGGAAGGGTCATGAACTAATTGTGGATTTAAAGCAGAGGTTCCCAAACTTTTTTTCTCGTGGACCACTTACAAAGTTGTACTATTTTTGGTAGACCCCCTGCTGCTACATTTCTACTGTATTCCCAAAACTCCTAAAAAATTTCTTTCCTAAATTGGGGGGTGTTAAGAAGGAAAAAAATAGCACATTTTCTTGTGTCCTATTTATTAAAATAATTCTTGTGGTTATACAAAATTATAAACATCTATTATTACAAAAAATCAACGATTGACAAAAAATCAACAATGAACTCTGAAATGTAAATCAACAATAAAAAATAGTCATACTTTTAATGAGATGGATGTACTTGATGAATTGACAGCAAATTGTCAATATTTGGCTTCATTTTGTAAGAAGTAATCTCAAATCTCCCCGTTCTGTGATGTTCAATCTGCTCCTTTTTTTGTTAACAGGTTGGTAACGACACTAAAACTTCTTTAGACAAGAAATGATGAGGGAAACGCTAACAAAAATTTTCTCGCAATTTCCCACAGCCCAGGATATTTTTCGGGGATTTCTGCCTGCAGCCAAAATGTTTGATAGCTTTTTTTAAATTTCACCTTCAGTTCCTCGTTGGTGCTGAGCTCAAGTAGCTCCTCTTGTAATACCACATTCGCCTCTTCCGTTTCATCAAATGAGGTTATGACCCATGGTGGTATTTCCATCGTCAGAATATCTTTAAATCTATTTTTGAAGTCATCATGCAGGGTATTTAAATGTTGAGCGCATTCTGAATACTTGAACAATAGATAATAGTACACTTGTACTATTATCTATTGTTCTATTCAATTCTGTGCTTGAACTGAGTCTGAAATATTTTTGAGTACCTACCTAGTGAATGATGCTACCTGTCTACGTTAATAGGCAAATCCAATCCAAAATTTTTGTTCTTTATTATGAAAACCAGAACATATTTCGTGGACCCCAACTTACAACTTGTGAACCCCTGTTTTCTTTTCACGTCTGCGTGGACCCCCGTGTGGTCTCCTATGGACCTTTGGGGGTCCACCTGGACCACTTTGGGAACCTATGATTTAAAGGTTTAACCCTTTTCTTTATGTGACATTCGGAAGATAAGCCAAACTCGCATGAAAACACAGTTGAATAGCAAGGAGCTGGAAGCATTTTTAATGTGCACAAAAAATACTGAACGAGATTTGAACTATGGTCTAAAACATTGTAGCGTGGCAATTTTTCATTTTATGTTTAAAAACTTACTCTTAATTACACAACAACAGTATCTCACCCACAAAAATTTTATTTAAAATCATCGCAGTGCACGAGTGTTACTAAAGCAATGAGAAGTATTATTACTGAATATTTTTAAAGTAATTGTTTAAAAAATTAGTAAAATTAAATAGGATTGAAATCACAATCCAGCCAACATTCTGATTTTTAAAGTGGTGTAAATATAGTTTTGGTACAATTATATTCTCCGAAATTAATATTAATAGCTCGATTATTTTTTAATAAAACTTTTGAAAATTCTTTCTGAGAGAGAATTCAATTCCCAAGTAATAAAATTGGGAAAGTCCATCTAAGTCAGAGCATTCTTCATGAAAGAATTTGTAGATAGTATGCCTGTTTAAAGATTCTTAATTGATGAGCAATCAATCAAGAAGACAATAAAGATTTTATGTATTTAAATAAAAATAAAGAACACAAATAGTAATTTGTAAGTTTCTCATTAATTTAAATTTGATGAGAATCAGTTGATTGGAGCACTTTGAGAATATACGGGAAAATTTTGTAAATATCCATAATCCAAAGTCTCCAATTAACAATTCTTGAAAGCTACAAGGCAATCTTCTAGTGAGAGCGTTCTCGTAGCTTTAAATATCAGTCTGCTTACCATTTAAGAACATTTTTAGGAGGGGGGAGCCTTTCTTTGGAGTTTTTCAGAAATCATCCGTCTCGTTATTAGGTATTTATGACCTGAATGACCAGCAGACAGTAATGCAGTTATTATGAACCACACAGAATGCTACCATCAGAAGCATCTACACAACATTCGTGGTAGCACGGTGCCTGCAGTTGCAGAAATTTAGAGTAAATAGTTATTTACACTTTACATATCCATAATGGACTCATATCTGAAGTATGAATTCGTCATATTTAGAAAACAGGCATAAAATAGCCCAAGCCTGAATGATCGCTGGACTTACGTTTAATGGGAGTCAATGTCTAGTAACCAATTCTTGGAACATCTGCCATTTTCTCTGAATTCTCTGAAACACATCCAATATATCAGCGAACACATTTTTTTTTAAATCTGCAGCGTCCATCATTATATCCCGACAAATCTGGAAAATCAATTTGTATAGATTTTCTACCTCTGGGGGTCCAAGTAGGTCATTCGGCTTACGCGTGAAATCCTTACTGAGCCTTTATCATAATGCATCCATATTACTGGCAAACTCTCCGAATTGACATTCTCTTCGAGACGGTTGCCCCTTACCACAGGTGTCAGGAATGTTAGCCAAACCGATATTTTTGTTACATCCTCAATGGAATTTGCTAACTCAGATGGGAAATTCTTCTGCTCTTCATTGTGCCCGGATTTGTTCTCTGATAGGTCATCTCCGTACTTCTGGAGTGCTGATTTTAGGTTAGGATGGTTGAAGATTTAAAAGTTAATGTATGAAGCGTTGGAGCAGAAATAGGATGACGAGGATGACTGCAAACTTAATCGAAAACGAATCTGGATGGTAAAATCTCTACAGTTTTACAATCTTAGAAAATTTAATTAGAAGCAAAGAAAGACGTTAGAAGGAGGGAGGCAGCCATTTTAAATTAAGAAATGGAAAACGAATCAGAGCTAAACTATTTAGCACCCCCTCTTTATTGTTCATTGTTGAACTGTACGATATATCTACATTATTTCAGCATCGCCAGAAAATACCGTCCGACACTAAATATGAAATGGCAAATGTTTTGAGAGACATGAAGAATATTACCCATTGCTGCAAAAATATCCTTCTCACACATGCAGAAAACAAGAAAACACCGCTTTGAAAACGGCGAAAAAAAAAAGTTGAAATTTGAATAAGAAACATGCTTTCGTTTTGTACACTTACCCTAACGCAAACTCCTATACATCCCTGAACCACTCAGATATCCTTGTTACATTACACTCCATAATTTGACTCATAACTGTGAAATATAGAGTGACACGGAAAAAAAACTAGTCTACAAACCGTACAATAGCCATTTGCAAAGAAAACATCTTCTTCTTCCTGGCTTTTCACTTTTGAAAGTGGGTAGCACTCAGGGGAAGGGCCATCGAATGGATGGCTTTTAGCAACACTCTCACATAACAAGAGTATGAACATCACACTCCGCGCATTATGGATTGGTGGGAGGGGGGGGGGGAGGGTTGCAAAGCAGTGGTTATTACTGCCTAGTTTTCACATCGCGACTACTTAAGGGTAGAGAGCAAATGTGTGAGAGTTGACAAATAGTAAAGAGAAGCAGGAAATGAGAGAAACGTGGCATCATAGATGTTGGCAAACATTTCCCCACGGAACGGTATTATTCGGCCCTTACATTAATTGTCGATGCATTTTAATGATTAAAGACAAATTGAAAAGCATTAATAATGATGAACTCTTTATGATTAATGATGTTAATAACTCTTGAATAATGATGTTAATTAACTCTTTATTAGAATATGAAAAATAAGCGATGAAAAACCCTCACTTTCCAGCTTTCTCGTACACTAACACAAAATGGCTCCTTTGATAGTTTCTAGTCTATCAAAGAAAACCTAATATAGATTTGGAACACACACTCACACACTATTTGCAATCGAATCCACAATTCGTTACAGTCCTACAGTTTTGGTGATATAACAATATATTAAATTTCATTTATGTAGGTGAGGGATTTTTCTTTGTTGCGCTGACATGCACAAGAATATTTACATCCATTATTTGAAAGATTTCATCCAAAATAAGACCTGATAATGAAACATGGAGATTCATCTCATTATTAATGTCGAATTTTTTTTACGAACGAAACTTTCTCCTTGAATGCTTCGTACACGAGAAAATAGAAAATTTACTATGAATGCAATTTTTTTAAAGTGTTCAATTTTAGACAACAGCGAACATTTGGTTTAATGTGCGATCATGAGTTCCTGACTTATGTGCTGCATTCAAATACTCTTCAGATGGACTATACATAGAGGAAAATGATTCAGTATGAAACATTTCCAGCTGATTTGCAATTGTAACTCCCTGGTAAATAATTTATCAAGTTTCTTTTTGATTTTCAACGTGGTTACTAAATCGGTGAAAAAGCTTTAGTCTCTTTCGGCGAAATCTTTGCGAATATATATAAAAGAATAATTTCATAAAATTTTTTAAACAGCTGTTGTGAAACAAATGCCTAACACAAGACTTAAGTGATTGCAATATAAAATAATGTCTCATATTGTACAATCACACTGACAAATAAACGAAAACTTATAAAATATATTTTATTGAGTTTTATATTTTGTATTTTATAGTCTAGTTAGCCAAGTAAGGCTCCCATATTTGCCATTTAAATAGTTTATTTAAATTTGATTTAAAATGTTGATCCAATCAATGTATTCATTGCAACATACTTTTTATATATTAGTAACAATTAAGTACGCAAAAAAGTACGCAAAAATAAAGTATGAAATTTTCGGGCATTCATACAGTATACAATTGCGACCCATTTTTATCTTTTCCAAAAATCAAGAGAAATATTTGCTTTTTTAAAAGCTGTGACTTTGTTGCGACGCCATTTTCATTCCTTTTAATTAAACTAAGTAGAAAATGTTTTATTTTTTTCGATTCTGGCTCAGAGATATTGAAGGAGAATCGACATTCCGTGCTTTTGAATTTCAATCTTATCTAATAGAAACCTTCCTTGCTTGTCTTTTTTACGACACACAGAGAACATTCCTTTTTAAAAACCAGGATGTTGAATGTTCTACAGAAATTCCCATGCGCTCTTAATATTCAAATAAATAAATCAAATATTGTTCATACATTCTAAGGCATTCAGGTATCATCCATTCTTCGTTTAGTTTTGGATTCAAACTCGCTCCCTAATAATGTGTTTATTTATTTCTGAGCCTATAAAATCATTCACACACACTTGCACATACCTTTGCTTTCGACAGGCACTCTGAATTTCTGGAGCTTCGGAATACTTCATTATCTTTTCTTCTACTATCACTTCCATTGTCTATTGTCCTTTTCTTCTGATCAGAAATCACATAGTTCTTTTTCTGAGTTCAAGCATTTATTATAAATTAATTTTAAGATATCAGAATTGAAAACAAACGGAAAAAAGGAGATTTCATTTAAATGTTCAAGCACAACTGACATCTTAATATGAGGCATCTCATAATAAAAATTTTGTTGTGAATCCATTATGCTTTCAGAAACATCGCCAAATGCGACTTGAAAAGTAGGGGAGAAAAGAGGCTGGTAAAATAACTCATGAATGAGAATGCCTATGATGTGCTACAAGAAATGTTGTTACCATGTGTGGCAAAATGGCAGTGAAGTGTCATTTTTGATATTATATTTGCTGCTGGAAGAATAGACTAGTTTCTTATAGGTACGATTCAGCATCATTGCAGCTGCAAACCGGAAGGTCATATTCCATTTTGTACTTCCAGAATATTGAATATTTTTACATTTAAAAAAAAAAGAAAGATGCGGGATATTTGTTATGGAAATGAATAATTGCTGATATCGTAAACATAAATGAATTAAGAAAGTATGACAAAAATCCTAAAATTCCGACATAAAACAATTTATTTTATGAAGGAGGGTTTTAAAATGAATATGCAACATGAATTGGCACAATGCAATTGCTTTAATAAAATATACGGCAGAATTATATGCTTTTGTTCTCTGTCATTCAATAAAAAGATTTGCTTCCTAGAGATGGAAGAAAAATCTGCTTAAAGACACGCACACATCATTCAAAATTAATTTTTGGCCTTCATTTGAATTTTAAAATCTACTCACTAGCTTGGTTTGTAAAAAGAAATGCAGATAAGTAATCTGCAAAGCCTTTAAACGACTTTTTTTAAATTAAAAATTGAGAAGATGTCAATTCCTATTCACATGATGTTTATCAAGTAATCCATGCCAGTTTCAATTTGAAATTTCAAATGCATTTGATATTTAATAATTGTGAAGATGCTATATGCATTTTTTATTTCGTGGTTCAACTCCATTGTCTTAAAGACGAGTGCTGTTTTGTCAGAAGTCCTCATACAGCCAGCATTTAATTCTGTGTATAACCTCTTTTTGTAATCATTAGAAAAAATGACGCGAAAAGGTATATTTTCTATTATAACAGAATGCGAAGTGTAAAAATGATTATGATTTTCATTGTTTTTAGAAGTAATTTCTTGAAAGTGAATAATTTGATTCTTCACTTATTGCATTTAAAATAAAAGAATGTATCAAAATAATTTTAAATAATTTTTACTGAATTTTCTACATTAAATTGTTTTAAAATAAAAGATTTCTAGCGATAAATATTGCTATTCTTCAGCGTTTCTACGTACATTTATTATTTTACAAAGCAAAGATAAAAAAACAATAAAAAACTTCCCTAGTTTTTAAAATACCGTGAAAAAAGGTATTTAAATGTCAAGACAGAAAATAAAACAAAATTGTAAAGGGAATTTATTTCTCAAAATTATTTTTAGTTGCTTCATTTTTTTTTCTTTTTTAAAAATTGAAAGCTGCTTCATTTTAATAACCCTAAATATTTGCAGAATTATTTATGAAGATTATTGCAGTCAATGCTTAAATTTGTTTTTTATGATACTTTTTTAAATTAAGAAATTATAGTTAATAACTGAAATTCTTTTAATTCAACAACAACAATAAAAAATAATAATATAAATTAAAATAAAAAAATGTTGTTGTTGAATAATTTTTCACTTTTTCGTAAATTGAAAACGTTCTTTAACTAGTATTTAATGCTGAAATAATATTTAAAATTCAATATGAATTTAAAAATTTTATTTTCCGTAAATGTGAAAACATATATCTACATAAAAATATGAGCATCCTGTAGACATACATATAGACATTTGTATGATTTTTGCAATAAAATATGACATGCATTCTTTAACCTACGCCTGCAGACTTTTCTCATATTTTTACATTTTTTTAGTTAATTATCCCAACATCTCCTGTGCAATTAATAAAACTATTCCCTTTTTGGGTTATTTAGAAACGACTTTTAGAAAGCCATTTAAAAATTAAAATGCAATTAAACCAGTAACGTCGAGAAGTTTTGAATTATACAGCAGAAGAAAAACTTGTCCCCCCCCCCCTTCTTAAACAATTATTTTAAGAAAAAATAAAAGTTACGGAGTTACAGACACAAAATAAATCACTGAAGTAAGTAATTTCGCACGCCTTTTTTGGGGGATATCAATTGGGAACTAAGTACGTTGCATGATTCATAGATAAAATAATTTGTAACAAAGCTTTATCAGAAGCATGTGCTTTTGGAAGCAGTGAGAGTAAGTGTGTGTGTGTGGGGGGGGGAGAATAAGGAAACTTTTTTTCAAATGGACCTTTTATTTTTTAAATCATTTGAAATCGTAGAGAAACAATTTTAGAATAGGAATATTTTTCTTTCTACTAACTCTCATATATAGAAAAGTACTTACTGGCGTTTTTTGGAAACTGGTCTTTTTTTTTCCCGACAAAATCAAATTTTTCAAAATATTATGCAAATACCAATGTGAAATTTTTATCAGTTAATCGTTTCAAAGTAACAAGTATTTAGGTGGAAAACCCCTTTTCCAAATCAGTGGAAATTAAAACATATCACTTAGATTTTCCCAAATTTGAACAATTTTAAATTTACTCCAGACCTAATAATGTTTAACAACTCATTTTGCAGTTTTTTTAAATATCTGCAATTTTTAAAAAAATATTTCCTTTTATAGCAATAGCTTTTTATTTAAACGCGAAAAACTGGAGTCCTAACTTCCCTCTTTTATCCGATAGCATAACTGTATTCAAACTTAGAGACCTGTTCTGAATTAAATTGTTGTTACATATTTCTTTCCATGTTGAAGTATAGCACAATAATATTAGTTTATAAATTTTATATAAATATTAGTTTATAAATTTTCTTTAAATTTTATGGAAATTGAAATCACTTGAAAATAAGTATAGAATTTTATAAAAGCAATCATTTCGACTGAATTTTCCGGAATAGTACGTCAACAATATATTTTATCATAATTCATGAAAAAAAACAAAAACTGAATACTTTTTAGCCAAAGATGTCACGTTCGAAAATAGGTCTCTGCTGAGGGATCGACTTCCATCAACCAGAAATCAACAGCTACAGCAAAAAAATCTCGTTGTCTACAAAAGTGAACTGTTGCCCAGAGCACCAAAAGCGCGTTTTCTCGTCGTCTGACTGCAGGGGATCATGTTGCGCTCGGGGTAATTTTTTTATTTGCTTCACTGCAACACCCGAGCGAAAAGAATCGGGACTTTCTTCCCGTGGAGATTGCGGGCAAGGGAGCCGTGAAATTCTTTTCTTGATCTCTTCCTTTTTTTTATACAGGGGGAGAAGGACGCGGTGTCCCACGCGTGGGTACCCCCAAACGTTCTGGAAACACTGTCCCAATATTGAAAAAGTTTCTCCCAAAAAAAGGAAAAAGGATAAAGAAAAAAAAAAAAGGAACAGCCCCGAGTCACTATTCGAGTGGTTCGGGAACAAAACAAATGGAAACAGAAGAAATCAATATTTTTTGTTCTAAAAAATTGAATAAAAAATGTGAGGAATTCTTTATTTAAGCGAATTTCTTTAAAATATATGCAAAACATGCAGCTTTTTCAATCTCTTTCTCTCTTTCTGTTTCACGCAAATGGTGTTTATTTTTACACATTTTTATTTCATTTTACTTATTTCGGTTTCTAAAGCTAGGATTCGGAAATAGATGTTTCTCTCTCTTTCTGTTATTCCAGGGTTGTAGCCCTAGTGCTGCTTTAAAACGGGATGTTAATATAACTAAACCAAACCAATGCAAATCAGGATTGTAGCATTTTGCACAGTTGTTCCATAGATGACGATGAACTGTTTTAGCAATTTCAGACTTTATATTATCAGTTTATCAATCAAATTAATAACATTTTGATTTTGTGCTACTCCATCTGGTAGTGAATTGAGAAAAAATGTTATGAAGATCCGATTCCAAAATTTGTATAATAATGAATTCTCTATCAAAAGTGTCGGAAAAAGAACATTTTAATATATAATAATTGAAGTGGAAAAAAAAATTTAGCTCAACAGTGGGAGAATATGTTTTTATTAAATTTTTTTTTGTACAGGCAGTTCGGAAGAGTCCCAAGATTTAGAGGCCACGGTGGCCTGGTGGTAAGGTCTCGGCTTCGGAACCAGCGGTTTTCGGGTTCGAGACCCGATTCCACCGAAGAACCGTCGTGTAAGAGGGTCTGTTGCACGTTGTCCGTCCTGACCAAACGTCCTCCTGCTGGTGTGGTGTGGAGAGGGGGGTGCCAGCTCAGGTGCCGTCCTCGTTATCTGACCACCGTTCAAAATTACGAGGTCCGTCCCAAAATAGCCCAAGTGTTGCTTCAAGTAGGGCGTTAATATAACTAAACCTAAACCAAACCCAAGATTTAGTCCATTCGTTATTCTTCTTTATTATAAATCTTTATTATGAGCCAATGACGCTTCTAAATTGGTCAGAGAAAACGAGAAAGATGAAAATCTCCATTCCTTCGAAAATCACATTTTATTGAAATCAAGAAAAGTATTTAGAAATTGTCTGTGCTTACGAAAGATTTGTTCCTTAATGCATTGAATGTGAGATTTAAAGAAATGAACACATTGTAACATATACATTCAAGCATTTGTTTGCTGCATACAAAAGGTATTAGTATGACAAAAATTCCAAGCTGTGTCATCTTATGGGAATACTAAAAGCCATCTTTTATCACAGCGCGGCCCATAAACAATCAAATGTTTCTCTCTTTGTTTTAGAGCTATCTCTTTCGGCAAATAATCGGCAGTGCTTTAAAGTCAATTTTATTCAATACTTCTGCACATGGTTCACTTATACTATCGCAAACAATTATTTTTCCTGTTTATTTTACAACCACATATTCTGATATAAAATCAATGATAATCCACTAAATTATCAAAAATATCTTTTCCGTCGACGATTTGATAAGCGTTCTGATTGTTTTGTAGGACTTAAGATGGATGCCGTCATTCTAGATCAAATTCATTTTTGCCATCTCAATTTTCCATTCAATGATATATGCTTTTATTCAATTCGATTAACAGGATATTTTTTTTCAGATGATTATTATTCTCAACGAGTTGTTTTTATTTACAGCCAAAATAATGTATCTTCAACTAAATTTATTTAATATTTTCACTATGAAAAGTAACGTTCATATAAAAAATATGTCTAATCATTAAAAATTTAAAAGTTTTTCTTCAGAGTGAGTGATAAATAACGATGTTGCAGTATAACGGTATATGTAACGGTATTGTAATGTAACGGTATAACGGTATATGTAATGATATAACGGTATAACGATGTAACGGTATATGTAAGGGACAATTAAACCGGAGAGCGCTGTATTGAATACATAGCTTGTATGACGAAGGCCAATCAAAGATAGCACAATTAATTCACTAAATTTCCATGCCAAATTTTCGCCAAATTGACATAATAAGATTTTTGGTTTGACCCCTCTTCTTCGAATCAAACCTAATGTATTATATGCATAATGATTTCTAAACTACAGAATTTACAGAAACAATGCCAACCTAATTGCGCCCCCCCCCACACACAAAAAAGATTAAAATAGAATAAATTAGAAAAAAAAATTCTGATTAAAATGTGCCTATGCATAATAAAAAATCAAGTTATTATTCGAAGAGAAAGCATTGTTGCAAAATCATATTTAAAACTAGTTTTGGAATATGTATTGAAAACTTATGAAAACAAAATTGATATCCTTGAAAGGCCAGTTGTTTGAATTTAAAATTGTGTAAAAATGGTTTTTGTTAGCAATTAAATGCTTTGAAATTGTAACGGAAAAAAAACATTAAGATACTTATTACTTTTTAATTAATTAAAAATCTAACTCACATTTAAAGAACCCTATTTTTAATAAGTACCTACAACTCAAGGAATAAACTATAGCCCAAATTGGAATTTTCTCGGACAGAATCTGAATTTAAAAATTTGGTATTAATTGAATATAAATAAGAAATATGTGTTATACCAAGGATGTTGAGTAATATTGATTAAATTAAGTATTAGGTGTAAAAAGTATATATATATATATATATATATATATAAATAATTTTATTGAAGACAAAGAAAACCATTAACACCTATGAATGGGCATGAATAAACCATGTAATCTGCGAAAAATTTCTATGAAGGCTCACTTTTCCAACCAGCTTTCAATTCAGTTTTATATACGAAGGTGTCTCTGGTGCAAGTCATTCATAATATTCTTTAAGACGGGAGGCGCATTGGAAGAGAGGAAACGGATGCGACACAAGTTGGTGATGGTTTGTGACAAGTTGATCTGAAGGTTTAATGCGACCCGCAATGTCTCTATAATCACTATTTAAGCCCAAACATTCTGAAGCATCCATGTGTTTTAATCTCTGCACGAGATTCGTTTCTTCCGAATCGAAGGAGGAGGATCGTAACCATTTCTAGTCTTGTTTTAGAACTTTACGTCGTAATGGGGAGGAAACGTTATCGATGTCGAGGGTTCTACTTCTTCTTCTTGTGTACAGCCGACAATCCCGTCACCATTGAACGTAGCATTATCGACAGAATTTGTTGTGACCAACTGTTATCTTTAGCATAGTCCGTCCATAACACTGACCGATTCCCCAAACCGACATCCTCTTCGAGGTAACTGGCCCCCAGCCACAAGTGGTCAATCACTGACATTCCTCTTCATCTTCCCGTTCACACCTGTCTTCCAATGAAACAAGGAGCAGGCCATCACGTAAAGAAAATATCCTCGAAACTTTCAATCCTAGTTCTCCTAATTCTCTTTTCATGACAACCGAAATCCAAACACTTTCAAGCAGTTGGTAAAAAACTGACAATTTTTAACATCATGTCCTTCGGTGTTTTAAGATTATTTAATGTCATCAGTACCGTATTTAAGTCATCATTTTCAACTTTCAGATTCTTTCTTAATTCAGAGATTTCTGTGCGTTCATTTAAATAATGGTCAACAGTACCGATTCTTCCACATATGCCTTTATTTTCCTGCTTTCTTCCAAATCTTCAGAAATGTGGGAGAAACTCTTGATGCAATTTACCAGTGGATGGTATCATCTTCTTTTTATTTCTGGGTTGGGAATAAAGACGTATGTTACTCTTTCTTTTCTGGTCATCAGTGAAACCATTGCAGTCTTATTTCTTCTCGTAATTCCCCCTTTAAGACACCATTTGATTTGGGGACAATCATATCGAAATTCTCTTTCTCTGCTGCCAACGCTGCACATTGATCCGCCTTTTCATTACCTTATATTCCAATATGGACCTGAACCCAATTCAACTCTATGCCCTTGTTCATTTTTAAATTTTTTTATCTTTTCTTTTATTGTCCATATTTCCCTATTACAACTGTAAGATGCTGATATGGCATCCAGGGTTGTAAACCAGAAGACCGTTTGTGAGTTTCCTTTGACGCTGGGCGAGACCTGGTCTGTTAAGCAGCGAGTCTTTGAAAAATGAGTGCAGATTTGGATTGGAAAGGGATACAAGTTTTATGCGGATGAAGTTAAGAAGAAAAAAAAGGCACCATCCATCTAATATTGTCAAAAAGAATATTTATAAAGAAAATGGAATCAGGTTATACTGGAATTTCTCTGGGCAGTCACCCTGATTTACATGCATTTTATTATGGATAGACGAGATTCTTAATTTATTTGATACATCATATGTTGGTACCACAAGATAAACATGCTTACAAATGGTTGATAATATTTAACCTGAATGAATTTGAGGGCATAATCGTGATTCCAGGATTGAAGAATCATTGGTTAGAAATCAGTTTCCACCTGAATTCTCTGTTAGTTCAGGTATGACGCACGTTAAATCAGTCGATGATGGAAATTTATGGATGAGTTTGCTATCTCAGGCATAATCTAATTCAGAATAATGAGATTCGTCTGAATAGCGGGGACAGTTTTAATTTTAAAAATATAATCAAAGTCTGATTAAACTAAAATGAAATCAGTCTAATTAAACTAAACTATTCATTCGCTCAGCATTTCTTATTCTGATATATAGAGTGGGACTTTCTTAATTCGAAGCTGATAATGTCAAATTGAAATTTTAATTTATTCAAAAATTCGGATTTGGAAAAATTGGGGTTAAAAAATAAATTCAGCAAGAGAAAGCAAATAGAAGTAAAAATTTATTTTTAATAGTTAATATTTTAATAAATAAAATAATACATGCGCATTAAATGATTTTCATGTGCACAATAAAACTAAAAATTATTAAAAAGATTTTAAAAAAGCATTTCATTAGACGAATAAGTAATGTCAGTAAAGAAACCGCATGTAGCACCTTGAAAAGAAGAATAGTTTAATGAAACTTAAAAACAAACAGTAAAATTCCTAAATGTTCAAATGAAAAAATCTTAAGGTTTTCAATTTTTTTTAAATCAAAAATATTTAATTGCTTATATGATTGAACATATTGTACGGCAATCAAATCCTCGAGTCTTTTAAGGCCTTCAAAAATTATTCACTCAGGATCTGTGAAGATCAAGATGTTTTGTGGCCGTAGTAGCAAGTCAAAATAATTAGACCTGCATCATGCAGTAGAAAAACTTGATAAACTGCATTAAAAAAAACGAATTCAGTTGCACTAATATCATTAGGACCTATTATCACTATGAGATTGTTTCTTGTATTTCCCAATTATAACAAGTATGACTAGTTATGGTTTTGTCTGTTTTGTAATTTCTTATTTATTTATTATATTTCACAAGTATTAAATTTTTTCTTTTATAATGGGAAATGTACCAATAGATGTCTCGGAATGAGCAGAAAATTACGCTATCTCTTTGTAAGAATTTAAATAAAAAAAATTTCAGGTTTAAATATATTAAATATACTACAAAAATATCACATATCAAACAAACCTTTGTAAAAAATATAGCAAAAAATAAAAAATAAAGAACCGCTAAAATATTGTTTTCAAATTTGTAAAATGTGTACATCTGAAATCCAAAAGATTGCTAATGTATATAAAGACATGCATATAATGCATGTTAACATAACTGAATTAAAAAATTCATAATTTGAAAGTCAGGTCTTAATTTTTCGTTTTATTTCAATATAGATTAAATTTAAAATAGCTTTAATGAAGAAAGCAGAATTAGGTAATTTGATACAAGTTTTCTCAGTGATGTTAGTTCTTTCGACTGTTATAATAAACTGTTGAAAAAAATCATCAGATTTGTTCCATGCATTAAGGTCTCGTTTATGCAACTAGCTATTTTAGCTAAAAGTTAAACAAATATATGGCCAAAATTTGAACCGGTCATCATCACAACTTCCTGAGGTAAGACAATCCCTCCCTGGGAAGACCACTATCTTTCACGGGACAGACTTCCTATACTGCATTGCAAGTGCTGCATTCTTTCCGAGAAATAAAATTCGCTACTTTAAAAATCTGCATTGAGTGACGGATTCTCTTGAAAGAATGTCCATTCGTCTTTTTTGCAGATGATGACTTGCACATTTACCACAAGACATTTAAAATTTGCAAGATTACACTTGAAAATTTTACAGTAATAATTATTTATTTAACTTGGGTAAAACACATTTTACTATCAATAAATAATTTTTAAAATTATTTAAAAAAAACAACACAAAAATTTTACTTTCTATCTGTGCACTTAGAATTAACATAAGAAAGTTTTTAAAAAAATCCAATATTATTTCCCGGTAATATTATTCATCATATAAAATATATAATTAGAGAAGCAGGGTATTCGGTTCCATTTTCTTTCTTTCTTTATCTCGCGGCCATGTTCATATAAAATGTATTTCAGATTGTAATTTGATCTAAAATTGAAGTATCATCTTCAATGATTTAAATTTCGCAGAAAATAAAATGCATCGCGTTTTAGATTCTATCTTATATAGGAGGGAGAGAATAGAGAACTCGAACTGCCCGCAGATGAAATTTCGGTTCATTTTATTTAACAATACATTAATGTAGAGACATGTTAACTCTGGCTCAAAAAACAGGCCTCTACTAATCGGATTATATATCAAATCAAATATCTCACACGGGTCCTAGGGGAAAGCCTGGTTAACATGAATGCTTAGAGATGGCTCATATTACAAGAATCACACACTAATTTAACATAACAGTTCATTATATATATATATATATATATATATATATATATATATATATATATATATATATATATATATA
>JAPMOR010038937.1:129812-174936 GCA_026543865.1 Argiope aurantia | reverse complement strand
TATTTCCCATCCGATTGTAGCCAGAATTTGGCACAGAACTACAATATAATCGCAATCACAAAATTATATGCCAAATTTAATATATCTAAGTCACTGCGTTTTTGAATTATCGTGTGTATATGTTTTTGAAAGTACAGAAAGACATATATTCAATTCCTTATTCGATTTGGCAGATGTCTTTCTTATAGACGTTAAATTCATGCGCCGACTTTCATTCATTTTACAGTTATATTGTTAACTCATGTTCGAACTGCTGGTCAGACAGACTTCCTGTGAAAGGTTTTAGCTCAAATTTTGATAGAAATAGACAAATTTGGTTCAAAGACCATATATCATATTTCATCTATCTATTCAAAGAGTTTTTGAATTATTTTTGACACAGACAGACATTTTCCAAAAAATGTATTTTTCGAATACGAAGGTCTAAAACGTGATGATTCGTCAGAAGCTCGAATTAGAATTTTTTGACGATTAAAATACTTTGTATGAGGGAAAGTAAAAATTGAATGATTTTTTTTTCAAGATTTTATTTTATTTTATGAAATTTACTTTTAATCATAGCAACGAAACGAATGCACAAAATAATTTAAAACTGTCATAATGCGCATACGCTTAAATAGGGATTGCAATATCGGACCTAAAGTTCAATACCGATATTTGGTATTTTTTAGATCTTAATACCGGGATACCGGTTTTATTACCGGTAGTAGAAATTTTATAAAAAGAAAGAAAACACAGGTGTTTTTTTGTTTTATTTGCTAGTTTTATTAAAGAGTATAAATGCCACAAAAATAATTTGTAACTTATAAATTATAACAGAATTACAACACAAAAAAGTAAAGTAACATCTTATTTATTTAACTCACAAAAAAAGTGTAAATATCCTTATTCAGTCTGTGGTACTATTACAAATTTTTGAAATATGATCTTAAAAAACATAATGGATCAATTGTACTGTCATTAAGCCTGGAACGTAATTTTGTGCAAAAATTACCAGCCGTCAAAAACGCTCTTTCGGCATCTATGCTAGTTGGTGGTACTGTTACCAATGCGCGATATAATTTTTCCAAGTATTTACCTCTAATTCCCTCATCTTCAAATAAATCAATTTTTTTGTCGGAAGGTTTTGGATATAGCTGATTTCTATATTGTATTTTGGTTTATTGAATTTTTTTTTATTTATCGCTAATTATAATTTTTGTTCAAGAAACAATTCCTTTTCACTATCAACATTAGTGCCATCATAATCTTCGATAACTGTACCGAATTCTTCTGAATGTCGATAGGTTTGTGGGTAAAAAAATTTAAGAAAATTTTCTATAAACTTGATAAGATTTGAATTGGTCTCTTTTCTTCTTTTTCATTCTCAGTCTCTTTTCTTATTTTTCATTTTCATTTTTGAAATCATTATAATTATGTAAATTGAATTAATTATGTAAATTATAATTATGTAATTGAAACAGTAAGACATTTTCTATTTCGGCAAGCCTTTCTGCTGTGCGATTTCTCAATGTAACATATAATTCTTCAGATTGTGATGCGTGCTGTTCTTTCAGTGACTGCAACATGAAATTTATTGTTGCATTAGCTGTTAATAAATTAGAATCTCTCGGACATAATGCCTCAACAGCCAGTTTTATTGGAAGTAGAGCTGATACAGTTCTGGATATTAAGTCGAATTCACTATCTGAAAAATTAATTTGCAGGTTTAAATCGATTATTGCTTTTTGGATTGGATTTCTTAGTTTCAAAAATCGTTCCATCATTAGGAGTAAATTGTTGGGAGTAAAAAAAAAAAAAAATCTAATGAATACCGAAAAAACGGTATTTAAACTTGTGAATACCGGTATTACAAAATCGCACAAATGGCTCAAAATACCGGTATCTCGGTATACTGGTATTGCAATCCCTACGCATAAAAAAGTTGATCAAACAACCAGAAGATTCACAACATAATTAAACTGTTTTTAAATATTTGCTAAAAAACTAGAGTGAAATATATGCGTACATAAAATTGATATTATTGAGAAACTTTTTTAAAATTGTAAAATGTTGCAAAGGTGGTTTTTCTGTCATAAAATACTTCGAAACTATTGAAGGAACTATTGAAATGCCGCTATTTATAACTGAGAATCCACTTAAAATATTGCAAACATTTTTTTTTTGCAATTATTTCGTATCGATTAAGTACGAAATAACTGCATGACTGTTATTGGATATCTGTAAAACGATGGTAAATGATGGGGAACATAATGTTGAAGGTAAATGAATAAAATGCCTCCTTTTTTTCAATGGCTAAATGAATAAAACATCAACTGATGAATTATTTTACATCATTTTTCGAGAAGCGTTTGAGCTTTGTATTGTAATATTTCAATATGTATGCTACTCAATTTGTTTGTAACAATTTCTATGACAACCGTCTTTTCTCTCTTCGACCGAATCCCCTAAATACATGAGAATCAAAGAACGCAATATTTTAATATTTCTTAATTAAACATAATGCCGGAGAATGTTCTCAGTATAATAACAAAAACGAACCGCTTCAAACATGAATGTTTTATATATGATTATAAAAGTATGATTTTTAAAATTACAGTTATTTTGAAATTAAGATAGACAATAGAAAATATTTCAAAATCAGAGATTCTTTCTTTGTAAAATACCAAATATATGAAAACATTATTTCGGCAGGATAATTATTAAAATTAAAATAAGAAATAATTTGTTGATTAAAGAAAAATATTTCATTCGAAATCGGTAATTGTGTATAAGAATCGTAAAAGTTATTTCAATGCTTTGATTCCAAAAGAATTTTGAATTGGGGTGGAGTGATTCATTTGTTAACCACTCAAATGGGCAACTAAAATTAATGTTTCTGAATGTTTAGATCCAAAAAAATACAAATGAGTTTAAGAATTCTAATTTTAAATTAATTATTTTCACTAAAAAATGAAAACAAGATTTTACGATTTGAATAAATTATCATAGTTGTTTATGAAGGGAATAAAATTAAATTTTTGTTGCAATTTTTTCACAGGAAACAAACGGTTTTCTTTTCGGATCAGATTTCTTATATTCATAAATAAATGGAAATAAAATAATGTAGGTTTTCAAAAGTATTTTCATTTTGCTCACTTTATCATTTCTTTTACATTATAACAATAAATTTTTAAGATTCAAAGAAACATTTATTGAAATTAATATTACTTTAAAAGCGATTAATACTGCTTAATAATTAAGGATATCTAATTAGCGATTCATTTGAAAATAATCTTTTAATTCTTTCCTTTAATACTGATTCTTTCATTCTTCAGTCTACAGCAAAGCTCATTCTATATTCCCAAGAAATATAGTAGTCAACACAAAGTATTCTAAGGTACTTGTAAAGATTTCTCAACATTGATATGTGTTTTGTATTTGAAGCAGATTGGAAAAGATCTCGTTTGTCTCCCACCGAGACTTCCGGCAGTCCCAAGAGCTCCCGGCGCAGGCCCGACGGCGAGGAAGCTACCACTGACTCCGAACCTTACGAAGACGACGATCGAGCATCGAAAGAGCCAGAATCCTCATCTCCGCCACCACCCGCTACAGACATCCGAAAACCAGAATGGCCACCACAAGAACCTCTCGACCTCCACCACCGGAACGGAGCACCCTCTCCAGAAGGCAGCCCGACTCCCACCTGTACCGACCTTCGAAATTTTGATCTCCACAAGAAGAAATCGCCCATCGACATCTTAGCCAGAGTCTTTCCGAGGGAAAACCGAAGTATCCTCAATGTTGTCCTGCAAAGAAATGGAGGGGATGTTCTCCAGGCCATTGATGATCTCCTCAGTACCAAAGAACCAGATGCAGAGAAGACAGTCACCGAGACGTCGTCTGATGCGGCCAGCCCCAGCGCTTCGCCACTGTCTCGGATACCAAGTCCCCGACAACCCAACAGCCTGGGTGAGCCCGCTCCAGGATTGGCAGGATTTTCAAGCCCCCACAATTTCTTCTCCTCAACCCCAGCATCAACGATAGCGATGGGGGCATTACCCTTCCGGCGACCTTACTCGTCAAGTCCCGGCTCAAGAGGATTGTTGGCAGTCCCAACGTATTCCGGGTTTTTTCCTGGAATCACACCAACATTCACTCCTGGATATCCCAACTTCTTCGGGACAACTTTGACGAATACCACGTCTACGACGCCAGAAGATAATAAGAAGAAAGTTGGGGATTGTTGGCCAGCTTGTGGTAACCCATCACCACAGGATCTTTCGTCGCCTGATACCAAGAGTCCCAATGGTTACACAGACTGATTTGATTCATTCTAAGAGTTTTCATTTCTATAACTCTGGAAATGAATACAGACTGAACAGATTAAATTCGGAGGACTTTTTTTTTAACACGTTAAACTCCACGTTTAACACATTAAACTTCTTAGACTGAAATGACTTATTCAAAAGACTTGAGTGATAATAAAAAGACCATATAAGTACACATACTTAAGATTGCATACAAAAACTCTGACTAGCATAAAATTTCAGTGATGTAAGGTTTTAACTCTGGAATGAATACGTCACAATTATAATTCTTTAATAGAAATATTTTGATTCCTGCTTTGAAATGAATCCATTTTGAACATGTTGATATGTTTTATGACTACAAGAATTAACAATTTTTATTTAATAGTACATACAAGAGTTAGATAAATCCTGTTCTCAATAAATTTTAGCAGTTCGTTATTTGCAAGCTGACATATGATATTTATGAGTTACATCCTTTTTTTTTATTTTATTATTTCACTTAATTCGCTAACAGAAGATTTTGTTGAAACTTATATATGTGTGTGTGTGTGTGCGTGTATGTGTGAGTGCATGTCTGAATGTGTTCATAAGAATCGAAAAACTACCTGATAAACTGGAGGTTTCAAACCCTAAGCAAGTTTACTAAGTCTTCAGTTGGCTCCAGTTTTTTAGATAGCTTAAAGGAATCCTTTCTCTATCTCTCTTTAGCATTGGCATTTGAGTTGCAGTAAAGAGAAAATGGAGTCACTATGACTACGTTTCCATTCCAGAGTTATAACTTTATCAGGATGAATTTGATTAAGGGCTGTATATAAGTTGCAAAGAATTTATTAGGTGTTGAGGACTGTTTTCTTTTTATTAAAAGACCGGCTAAGCCAATGACAGACCGAAATGATGATGAATACAGAAAATAATAATCTCTTTTAATGTGCCCTTTGAAAGGCTGCAGAGCGCTGCTGTGCTCCGAAGCCTAGCTTTGTTCAAAAGGCAACGCATACTCATGTGTTTAACTCTTCTTCGTATTCTACATATCATGCCAAATGTTGATCGTATTTTTGATTATCATGAAAATATGTGAATTTATTTGGAATGTGAATTGAAATCATATTCAAGATGCACTGTACATGTTTTTCTTTAAGAACATATTGCTAAAAGATTTGAAATAATTGCTATTTTAAACTAAGAAATTTAAGTATGCAATAATCTGTTTTCATCGTCTTAAAAGTATTGGTTGTGATTTAAGAATAAAAGAAGATTCAATATTATTTTAAAAACTACTACCATTTTCTACTAAGAAGTTATTACATAGCAGTTTTAATTTTTTATGAATTTTGTTTTCAGCAATTCAGCCAATTTCTTTTGCAGTGAGGCGGGCTTTTCACAAAATAAAGCTGTTCATTTTATTTCCTGTTTGTGCATATATGTAAATGTGCTTCGCAATGTGATGAACAGATTGATTAAAATGTGATTCATATTTAATTAAATTTTTATTCCTTTCATTTTAGAGTTTGATATTGAATGACTCTTTATTAATTAGCATTTTCTTCCATTTAGCAAAGGAATGCGACGGGTAAACTTCTTAACATTAAAAAAAAAACACTTATTAGTAAATGTAGCTTTAACTCTACCAGTTGATTCCATAGAAGAATGATATAAGAAAGTGTTCGAACTATGAATGAATGAAAATATGGACTCTTATCTAAAATTATTTTATGTTTGAGAAACAAACATGATAATGAACTCTTTATACACAAAAGAATCGACGTTGGGCATATCCTTAAATTCTTTGAAATATAATACATGTATTAAAAACCAAACTTAACAATGAGAAATGCTATGTAGGTCTTCGGTGGACAAAAAGGTATAAAAATATATCACTAATCAAATTTTAGTATTAAAAAATATAAAAAACCCATCCAAAACATAAGAGAGCTCATTCTCATCAAAAGAAGAAATAAATTATGAGGGAATGGTGAAAATCTCAGGCTGTCTCAATTATATATATAAATTGGACCCCGATTTAACAAATTCATCGGGATCGAAAATTTTATTCCTAAATAGGAAGTTAATCGTAATATTGAGATCCAAAACAAAAACAATCAAAAAAATTCTACTCCTAACCTAATAGATTATCCCTGACAAGCGACTACACCAAAATACACAAAATTAGAAATTGTTCACTTTTTATTCAGCTAAAGATACGTAGAATAATTGTGCACATATTAATTCGAAATTTTAAAGTACTTTGTATATACTAAATAATGTATGATAATTTCCTTAATTCCTAACTACAGGTCATTTTTTTTACTTATATTGCATTATTATATCCTGCTGCATTACGTATGTTTTCGTTTTTTCCGAACCATATAAAGCATCCGAAAAATGAACAGTTTTAATGAGAATTTCATCATCGATTTCTGCATCAAAATCATTATTTATTGGTTTCAATAAATCAACAGTTTCATTAACTTCAGCTGCACAGACAAACAGTCAGTCATCATAAGTGACATAATCGTTAAAGTCTATCCCATGAGCGACTTCTTCCTAAATGACTTCCGAGGTGGTCAAATAGGAAGATTTCTTAATTATTTCCCATTTGTGGCCTTTGAAATCCCGCTTTATGAAAACTTTTTGCAAGTAGAAATTTTGTCCCAAGATATTTTTTTTTTTTTCACAAAAATATAGAACATCCAAAACATTTTCCGCATCTTCGTTCAACGATGCGATTATTTTTCTTCTAAACAACTCCTTGTAATTAACTTTTATAGGACGAATGATATCAAAGTCTAGGGGCTGAAGTACCCACACTTGTGCGATGTTTAAGAAAAAAAAAACATGACTTAAGAGTTTTTTAATTTGCAAACTTGAGCATATGTGGGTTAATTATCAATAAATAAAAGAAAAGTTTGAAACTAAGGAAGAAGGAAGAAAAGTTTGTAACTAAGGAAGAAGGAAGAAAAGTTTGTAACTTTCTCTTTTTTTTACCTTTACAGACTTATTTAAAGAAGTCGAAAAGTTTGTAACTAAGGAAAAAGCCATCCAAGATTTTTCTTTTTTTTTTTTACTGCGTATTTTGTTGGTAACTTTACAGTCTTTCCTGTCACAGATGGCTCCATCTTGTCAGTTTCATTGGCCTTAATCACAAGCAAAACCGTAATCAACACCCCCCCCCCCCCCCCCCCCCAAGTATTTATCATCGTTATGGCAAAGTGTTTAGTCGGTTTGGTCGGGCCATCTAGCAATTCCGTTTCACCTGCGTTATAAACGTCGGACGGCGAACATCCTTCAATCAGACAGAACCGCTTTTCTTTCCAGGCTTTTATTGCATTCTCGTTGACGTCCGCCTTTTCTTCTCGCATTCTGTTTTGGACTGCGAGGTATTTTTTCTTAAAATGATCGATCCGACCATTCGATACAAAAATATCTTTTGCATTATGTTTTTCGGAAAGTTGGAGATCTTTTTTTTTTAGTCAGACTTACTAATGACTATTTTCATTGCACGACGTTGAAGCATCCATTAGGACAGAGTCAGAACAGAAATAGGAGTGGCTTATAATGACTTTCTTATTTTGACGATTTGCGCCACATTCTGCAGATGCCTTTTCAGTTTCTGCTTGTTTAATAATTGCCGTTAATGTCGACGTGGAGATCTCAAGGGGTGAAAGCGTTCTGTGGTCCAACGTTCTTGTCAAAATTAGAAGTAAATTTTTTTTTTACAACGACAACATTTTCGTTTCTGAAAATTTGCCTAACGCTTCACAATGTTTTAAGAATCAAATATTCTGTAAAACCGAGCATCCCATACACTTCACTTCTTTCTAATGTGGAATGGAAAGAGGAAAGAAAGGAAATTCATAGGTTATTCACGTGAAATTCAACTATTTATTCGTTACTCATCGCCTCCGAATAGTTGTATATTCTCTAATTATTTGAAAACAATCCAATATTAACAATTATAAGAATTATTAATTATAGTAAAACAATACAATATTTTCTGATACAAACTAACAAAAAATTTTTTTCAACTGTTGTAATAATTCGTTGAATCAGAGAAATATATCGTCATCATTGCTTGGGGCTGAAATCCGTATGATATTTTTTAATGTAAATAGCCATTCTTTTGTTTAAAATATTACAATATGCAAACTCATTTTATCATCTCAACCTACATCGTTAGGATTTTGAAAAATATCAATATTTGATTTTCCCCACAAGTTATTAACATGTTTTTTATATTAATACCACAAATTTTGTTCACAAATGCCGAAATATAAGTAAGATTGGTTTGAGCAATTGACTTAAACTTAGTTTTAAGCATGGTTAAATCACTACTTAAAGGCCAGTAAAAATATTTTCAATATTTTCAAAGTGTATTAAAATAAAAGAAAAATTAATAAAAAAAAACAGCTGTAGAGTAATTCAATGAGTAAGTAATTTCTAATGAATTGAATATTTGATTAAGATTTGTATTTTGAAAATTTGGCAGCATTCTTTCTCGTGTCTTACCTTTGTGTCTTTGATTGAATTCGGCCCTGTTGCCAAAGAGGACCATATACGCATGCGCACATAGGCACAATGACTTTTATTTATTTTAAGATAAGAATAGCGTTATTTGATAACCCTTTAAGGCACGCTTTGAGTGCCATTTAAAAGCACTGTATATTAGCGGGTGAATCGGTTTGGTTTAGTTTGGTTCAGTTATATTAACGTCCCGTTTGAAGCAACACTAGGGCTATGTTGGGACGGACCTCGTCATTTTGAACCACGGTCAGATGACGAGGACGACACCTGAGCTGGCACCCCCCTCTCCACACCACACCAGAGCGGGTGAATCGGATTTCTCTGATATTGTATCTAAGGATTTACATTCAATGTACCTACAAAGAAGATGTTGCATGGAGATTTTTTTTTCCAGTTATATTCAATTTAATTTTTCATCTGTAGAAGTTTTAAAGGTCCTTTAAGACGAATCTTAGCTAACTGAAAAAACTTAAAAATTCTTGAAACGAATACATTTTTAAAAGCGGCAAATTCCATTAAATAAATCATCAAACAAATTTCATTAAAATTTCGATTTAAACAATTTTAATGAAGATTGGTAAATAAAGCTTAAAGATCATCTAAAAATGCGCACTTTGAGTATTTCTAGGACTTAAATATTCTTTTAAGTGAGCTACGATTTTTTCCGAGTTTAAAAAAACTCTAATGTGCATTGATCAGTAGCAGCACAGAACAAACCTCATGTTGCAAGTTTTGTTTTTATAGAAGGCACATTCCATTTTCATAGAAGACACATTCCATTTTCATAGAGTTCAAATTACCCTAACAATTTACTATCCAATCTGCTCGAAAAGGAATTTACTCATCTCTGAATCTTTGATAGGCCAAGAGAAAGCATACAAAATATTTGGAAGAATGTTTGTCTCATCGATTATGTTTTTCTCTGCTTTAAAATAATATTCAACACATTTAAATCATTTCTGCAATTATAATTCTCCTGTAAATGTGCATAGTTTTATGTTCCATTTCTAAGTTACTTTATAAAGATTCACTTAGTTTCATAATATGATAATTACGATACAGAATTTCCGCCATTAAATTTAAGGAACGATGTCGTATCTTAAAACTATTTAAAAAAAATTTGCATGAAACTTAAAGTGGTATGGCTCAAACCGTATTAAAACAAATTTCTTAAAAAGTAATGCAATTTTAAAATTGAATACATCTTATTTAAAAAGAGCATAATTATGTTTTTTCGCGCTTTTCCAATTCTTTCAAGGAGATCATATTGTACCTTACAGATAATCACTTAAAGCTTCCTTCTAAAAAAGAAAATATTTATTTTATAATTATATTTACGACTATTATTAGTACTATCCTTATTTTATTGACATTTTTAATAACCTAAAGTATATATTACTTTCTTTTCTAAACAAAATTAATGAAGAGAACACACAAACACATATGTTTTTTGTTCCTGTATATATATATATATAAACAAAATTAAGAATGATAAAATGAATCAATTTCCTAAAGTAAATATTGATTGCTTGCCTCAAAAGTACAACAGTGCGCCTTTATTTAAAAACGTAACATGAAATATTACTTTACTTAATTAATCACATTATATTTATTTGTTGTAAATTGTACAATAACCTCACAAAACCTATTTTAAAGCTATAATTTCCATTTTTGCAACGAAAACAATCAACAGTAACGATATAAAAATCCAAAGAATGATGACAAAATATTTAATTACTATAAAGAAGTTTTTAATTTTTAAAACGAATAACAACAATAAATGTAAGAGTAATAGCATGTTTCTTATAGTGTTCTCTGCTGGTGAGACGAAGTTCTATTTTATGTCAGTCGATATTCAGGAGAATCCGATTTTTTCTAAGGTACACTTTACAGTGATGTGCAAAATGTTGAATAATATAAGGGCGAAAACTTATTCTTAGCATAGAATAAGTACTTATTTTTATAGTTGATTGAAAGAAACACTGAAAATATATATTTCTGCTAATAATCCTAAGTTTAGTTATTTAACTGATAAAAAGCAAGTTCTTAACTTTACATATTCTGAATAATGGAAAATATATTATATAATTACTATATACAGATGCTGTATATTTTAAAAATATTCCATTGTTCTCATTTGCATATTTTTATAAAATACACAGATGGCACTATACAGAATTGCCATCTATTAGACTGAAAATTTCACCTTTTGGAAACTTTGAATTTTTATATCGCCTTTTGAATTGAATTTCATATGCTTGGGAAAGTAACATATTCTGGAATCAAAAATTTCCATTACAACGGTTGAATTTTAAGTTATAAAATCATGAATCAATGCTGCCCAATGTTAGTGCTCATTTATTCCTATATATATATATATATATATATATATATATATTCTTCAAGTAGAAAATTCTCATATCACACAGGATGATTACTCGATTTGACATACTAATTATTGAACGCAACAAAGGCATAGAAATTATGAATTTTGAATGAATAACAGAAAATTTTAATGCATCAGCTGTAACTTCCAGACCTTGCGAAGAACTTTTTCATAGCTTCTGCGTGAATGATACTTATTCGGGGAATACAAAAGATTCTGAAAATAATGCTTATAAATATTTTGCAGTTATTGATATTGATCATATTCAGCAAAGTTTAGTTTAGTTATATTAACGTCCCATTTTAAAGCAACAGTAAGGCTATTTTGGGGCGGACTTCGTCATTTTGAACCGCAGTCGAATGACGAGGATGACACCTGAGCTGGCCCTCTCCAAACTTCCACATCAGACCAGCGGGCATGTTCAGCAAAATACTACTCATATGTCATTTTTGCTTGCTACTCTGAAGAATTTTCTCTGTCTTTCGTTACAACTGAAAAATGATAAATCTCCAAATTTAGTATTTAAAGCGTTTAAAATTACAGATGGGTTTTCACTAAAGGACTTTCGGAACAGTCGACTGTAAGCCACTTCATAGTCGTCTGGAAAATCTGACGCCTACACTCTTCGGAATTCAGCAACATATCAAAGGAAGGATGCTGCTGAATTTAAGAAAGAAGTATTAAGAAGCAACAAAAAATCTTATAGAAAATTCTTGCATGCAACACTATATAAAATGAATGCATCAGAACTCAAGTAGCAGATTGCAGACTCGAAACTCTTCCTCACTTCTGCATCTGATTGTTATTTGAAGATTGCAGGTCGTTTTTTCGAAATCAGCACATAAGCAGATATTTTTCAAAAACTCAAAATTAGACTTGAAAAAAAAAGTTCAGTAAGTTGAATACGAATTTAGGTAGTTGATGCATTCTTGTAATCTGGAAAATCAAACCTAAAAAAGAGAGAGAGAGCTGTTACAGTTTTGTAGCAATCTCAACTCTTCATTTTTGTTTGACGGTTCTTTTCAGCATTATTCGCCTTAAACTGTTATGTAACATTTAAAACACATCTAATCCAAAGGGAATTGAATTTTGAGGCGAATGACATTCTGAAAAATACCTCTTCTCCGATTCTTTAAATACCATAACATAAACATAATACATTACATAAACAAAAATAGCTAAAAAAAACCGTCATTCAAATAATTTTATTAAATCGATTAAATAACGACATTTAAGTCTTTTTGGTTCTTTTACCTTTATCTTTCGTTTCCGTTACGTGTTTTGTTTTCTTTCACGTATATTACCTGAGATTTTAAAAACAATTTTTCTTCGTTGTGATTGCCTTGAAGCTTTCGCTTGGTTAAGTAGGTGCCGATAACGGAAAAATCGAAGAAACACAGCTGATAAATGGAGTCCGTTGAATAATCCAAGATGATATTCTGAATCGTGTTTGTTTTAACAAAATGAAAGATTTTAATACAGCAACTCTTGGTTTAACAATTTTCAAACTCACAAAAGGGATGCCGTTTAACCCCTCTTGGGATTTAGAATCATAGTTAAAGAACCATTGATTTGGAAATAGACAAAATTAAAAGTTGCTCTCGATGAATTATAACTCATCTATTCCAGCAATCCTGGAAATAATCGGCACTATTTCCCTTTCGCGGATCCACGTGCAGTTAAAAGTTTCTATGAAAAAAAAAATCAGTGGGTTGGTAACTGACACTGACGGGAGATCCTTTTGTAGTTCTGGGAGAGCTAATCGTCGGACGATTAGACGATGAATGGAGCGTCAAACAAGAGGATGAAGCGAAGAGGTTTTTGTCGTCTCTCTGTAGCTCTTTGTGCATTCGCCGGTAATCCGTTTACGTCCCTCTGAACGTCTTCTTTTTTCGGTTGACCGATGCCGGGACGTTTGCTGGTTGCATTGTCATCCATCGATCCACGACGGAAGGAGGACAATTCAGCGAGAGGAGGAACGGTTCGAAGCCATTCGATAGTTTTTTCCGCTCAACTGTGCCGAGTCCTTTTTTCACGGCGAGGTTTCGTGTGTGCATGTATTGGGCTTTTTTATACTGTCTCCGTTTGTTTTGTGACAGTCTGTAGATGGTTGAAAGGATTTCATGAAGAGTATTATGGCCGATGAAAAGAATTCGAAACAAGCATATGGGATATTAATACTTAAACCATTATACTTTCGCATGTGGAATGGTTTTTATAAATGTTCACATGGCAATGTTGATAGCACAATGGGTTGTTTTCTATAAGTAGTTTTTTGATGCATAAAATACGATATACTATTGAATATATATCGTTTCGAGAACAAGAAAGTACCCAGGAAATATAAAGTAAAGGAAGAACTTTAACTTAACAACACTCCACCTATAAAAGAAGATTTCCACCACTGCACTTTTAGTGAACCTGGATCTCTAATGAATTTTGTTGAGTTTTTGTTTCGTTTTAATATTGCAGATAAATACTATGAATGCAATTTGTCATTTTGAGTTTTAAAGTCCTGTGCACACATACGATTTTCATTCGAGAAGCAGTCATAACAACATGAGATTAATGACATACATAGGGTCTGTCAACTGTAGATGTGTGCACAGAAATTATAACTGCTGCTTCGGTTTTGCTGTTATTTCTTTCAGATCTTTGAAGAAAGTGCTGAAATGCGATCGTTAATAGTTTGTCCGACACTAAAGCGTCGCTATAAATATGTGTGCATCACCCAATTGCTTCCTATGTACTTCAAGGCTTCTCATTGTTCTTTTGGCGTGATTCTAAAGTTTCGTTGTCCAGTACTTCTCCGATAAAAACCAACCTACATCGAGCTTTAATCGGGTAACTAGAATAAGGCATGTACCTATACCTAATCTCAAAAACTTTCTTATGACTACAGGCTATTCCATTCCGATATATTAAATGTGCTCAAGTCCATCTTTGGTAGTCCCAGGTCCCTAATTTTCATTTCTCTAATCCCCGAAGACGAAGCTTTATCAACAGGCTCATATTTATGTATAGAAATAGATATATATATTTTTTTTCATTAAAACGAACTAATGTTATAAACAATATTCAATGATTTGAAGGGAAAAAAAATACAGTTTCAGTAACCACTGTTTGGTATTTAAAGCAGGAATATTTAACATAACCAATCTTTAAAAGAAATAATGGAAAAATCCCAGTTATCAGATGTTTAAACATATTCTTCCACATTTAATCACATGGAGTAAATTTAGCATTGGAATTTGAATAAAAAGCAAAATAATTAAATTACAGCAGTACTTCTTAAATATCTCGAAAACAATGTATCAACTCTATGTAAATTACGTCGAAAACCACTACAAGTTAGCGTCTGTATATTCCGCGTTTTATATTTTAATTATATGCCTTTAAAAACTAAATTCTTACTAAAGTCAGAATTTGAGAAATTAAAAAAAATCCATACTATAAACACACAAATTTTAATAAAGATATGTGTTGTGTATGTGTGTGTATTGGCTCTCTACAAGCTGGACTATTTGATCTAAAGTACCAAATTTGACACATATGTATTTTGAAGGATGGGAATGTGCACATTAGGAACATTTTTTTAAAGAAAATTAATTAATTAAAAATTAAACAGAATTTGTTGCATTTTTCCGCTATAACATCAGAAAATATTACAGAACAAAAATAATTTTTACATGATATGAAAATTCAAAAAATTGTCGTTCCAATAATTCCATTTATTCACATATAAATTAAGTTTCTATTTTTAATAAATTTATTTTTAATAAATTTAAAAAGTATTTGAAGCATATTTTCGAACAATTTATTTCGCACAATATATTTATAAATTTGAACGAACACATTAGGCTTGCATGGGAAAAATTAGCTTTATTAGCTCAAATTAAATAATACTGCAAATTAGAAATTTATTTCCGGAAATTGTCTATAAGAAATAAAATAAACATGAAACATGATATTATCTAGAAAGATAACAGAAAGAAAACATTCAACTTTCGATAAGAACTCTCAGAACTTTTAAACTAACATTTTAAATAAAAAAAATGAAGTTCCACTCTAATGCAGCTAAAACTGAGTGAGCTATGAAAATGTGAATATTAATATCTTATCAAAACGCGCGATTTTAGATCATTTCACTCAAAGAAGATGCGCTGATCAGAGTTTCACCGAGTCTAATTTGTTTAGAATTATGAAATTGTTCTATTCAAATATTCAAACTGATATTCAAAATTTCGTCTCGGATGGATTTGGCAGTAGAAAATAACAACATTTTTCTGATTTGAAAATTGGAGTGTCAAGAATATTTCAATGAACATGATTCTTTGTGACAACATATTTATTCTTCACAATTTTTTCTGAAATACATTTATTGACTGAATTGAAATAAAATATTATTATTTACTCTATTTAACTCATTTTGAAAGTGAAATTAAAATCGAAATTTTATAATGAATCGGAAAAATGTTTATTGAATAATTCTGTAAGTCATTGCATAAACACACAAAATATTCTGCAGTGCATATAAGACTGCATTGCTGAAAGATTCTATTTTATGTACTCATATTTTTTTAAAAGCGTGTTTAATTTCAGTATATAAATTTTTGTACTAGTTGAAGTTTAATTCTTCCTCTTTAATTTACGAGAACTGACAGAAAATTAGAGAGAACATTATAAAAATCAAAAGAACGGTGCAAAGCTTTTAAAGTAGTACGAGTTATGTGACTCTAAAAATTTGAAGCTTAAAATGTTTTATTGAAAGAGCTAATAAAAAATCAAGTTACAAAAAATATTTATTTTAAAATTTTAGCATGCACCTCAATGAGCCAAAGGCATATATGTATCTCAAAGCATACACAACGTATATTTTTAGAGTTATTTTTTGGTGTAGCTACTTTTTTAAGAATTGGAAGAAGAGAAAAAATCTGAGAAAGAATAATAACTTATAAAAAACAGAGTATTCATTTTAATATGATCGACTCTGTTATTCTGTATTATAGAAATGCCGTGGAAATAAATTAGGGATCAATAACAAAGTCAGATAGAAAAAGTAAAGAAATTCAGAAAGCATTGATAGCACCTTTAAGAGAAAAAATAACTGTAATATATATATATATATACATACATACATACAAAAGATTTACTGATGATAATGAAACAATATGTTCTTCAAGACCTTTAACGCGATCGCGATCCGTATTATTATGCACGCTTCACATTTTCTCCCCTCGCAATATAGGATAATATTTCAAATTAAGCATATTTCAGCTTTAAAGTGTTTTGCTCTACATATTTTATTCCTTTCAAATGAGTGTTTAATACCTTATTCAAAATATTGGTGCTTTTTCTAATGTTAAATAAGATTACAAATGGAAATTTGTAGTCGTGCTTCTTCGTTCTGTAGCCTAAAACTTCAAGAATATATTAATAAAGGAGGATCTTCAGAGGGTCACCCTGTGTTGCGTGATTCGGAAATTTTTTATAGTGCAGTTGTATTTAAACAAAAGACCGTCTGTACTCTGTCGCAGTTGTATTTAAACAGTTCAGACTGTTTTGAAGAAAAGGTGACAAAATACGATGAGCTGATATTTATCCGGCTCGGAAGATGTAGACTAATGAAGGGATGCAGTGAAATAACAAACAACGAGACCTTTGGAAGACATTTGGGATGAAGACTTCGGAAAATTAAACTCATCATTATCAGTAACAGCGTGTTTTTAAACTCGAATCGAAGTCTTAAGACGGCAGAGAACTGTGGTATCTTGAAAATCCAGCCACTAAGCTAATGTTCTAATGTCACGGGCGTTATAAACATTTTATATGATATAAAAAATCGATATTCAATAAAAATCTACTTAATTAAAAATAAAATTCTATATACAATGTTCTACGACCTATTTAACATGTTCTGTTTTCCATAACAGTTTATTTTTTCCGAATTCCAAAATAATTTAATATAGAATTCAAGCTGAATTGCATTTGAGCAAAGAATACACGCAGAACCCTTTCACTCGTATTTATGATTTTTTTGAAAGATTTAGAATAAAAGATGTGACAGAATAGAATGGGAGGACAAAAAAAATGATGGGTAAACATAATGGCTCTTTCTGTAAATGGGGTCTCTTCAAAATAGATTTCGCTTTAGTAACGGCGCTTAATGTAAAAGAAAGTTTCTGCCCACAAATAAAAAAAATAATAATAAAAACTAAAATGGTGCGTAAAATACATTTGGGCGAGAGAAATGAGTGGGGCAGACGGCGAAAGAAGTGCTCTTTAGAGCGCGCAGAAGGGGAGTTATGAAATCGGAGCGCAGTCCATTGTGCGGAGTGGAAAGGGAAGGCCAATTATCCGGCTCGGAATTAGCCTTTCTCACGCCTTTCGGAGTCCACTATCTGCGCCATCAGTGGCGCAACTGCCCACCAGCGCCCGACAGGGGGACGAGAAACCACCGCGGGGACCGAGGCGCAGGAAAAATTGAACGATTTTCACGGAAGGACGATCAGACTGACATACAACTCCGATACACTCGCGGAATATGGAAGAAAGAGGGGGGTGAAAAAAAATAGGAAACTTTTGCCCCAGGTTTCGGGTGTTAATGGTTTTCATTTTACTTATTTTATTTCTTCCCCCCTCCCTCTCGCGAGCAGCTGCAATCGACGCCTTCATTAATTCATAACCGCTGTTCCAAAAAACCGGAGAGCATCTATCCATGTTTCTTCGATTCTGTGTTCTCTTTGAATGAGGGCGGGGAAGGGAAAACGAAACCGAAAAAACATTTCGAGATTTCTTTCTGTTTTTTCCCTTCCTTATTATTTCTTTTCTTTTCTTTTCTTTTCATCATTTTTCTCCCAGTCAGGAACGGAAGTCGCTGTTCTCGAAGTCATGAGCTGGAGGAAACCAATGTTGCATACAAACCAGACGAATGCCTTCACGCGTAACATTGGCGGTTTTGTTGAGAAATTGAAATACTTGTGCCGAAATGCACAGTGTGAGTTTGTTTTTGACCGAAGGGACCCATTCATCATCTCTACTCGAAAACACGAGGGGAAACTTCGGAACGCAAAAAATTAATTTGCGATTGTCTGTTCATAATTTTGTTGGTTTCTTACTTAACGCTGCGAGGCAGAATATTACCAATTAATATCAATTTATTAGTTTTTTTCTCAAAAAATTTGATTAAAAGTTTTGTTCTATAATTAATAACATTTTTTTTGTGTGTGTTTCAATGCAAGGAGAAATACTAAAGCAAGAATGTTAAGTTAAATAGAAGAATTCTAAAATGCTAATGAGTTCTTTTATTGCATTCTCAAATACATTTTTGATTTACGCCTTAACGTTATAGTATTAATCTTAAATACCACAAAATTACTGGAATTATTCTTTAGTATTAAATAGCATGAAACAGTAACAGGATCTCGGCATAATTCAAATAAACCAATTTAATCAGATGAACGTATAATTAAATTAAAGTAACAAAGCAGCAAGAGAGATATTTTAGAATTGTCTTCGCCATTTTACACCGTAGTCATATGACATTTTCGCAAACAATTTCTTTTGAAACTTCAATACCTCATCAGCGTAAAGGCTCTTGACCTCGACGGAAAGCACTGAAAAAGGTGGAGTGAGACACCATCGAATGATATACCCAATGAAAATCGAGTTCTAAAAATGACTGCGTTCATAAGCTGGATACTATCCGTAAACTGCTCCATGTACGATGCAAATATTATTCAAAGTTCAACTTGGAGCTGCCAATTCAGTAAGCAGTTACTTCTAACAGGAGCTCACTTTGAAAGAGATGCACATTTAATGAGCATACATTTTTACATTATATGCCATTTGAATAATTCTACAATGGTATAATTACTGTGCACTGAGTTGGAGTTTTATTTCCCTATTATCCAAACACTTACTTTATGATTAAAATCAGGTGCTATTGAATTTTTTAGCTCGATCAGAAAACTCGGAAAAGGTGAAATATATCGGTCGAATACTCTTTGTTTAAAAACAAAAACGGTAAGATAGTGGAATCACTTCAGCAAATTTACTACCAAAATAAGGGAATTTGAAAATGTGTCCATGTTTTTGGAAAATATTTAAAACAAGATTTAATAACTAATTGTTTCGACAAGACTCCGATCCATAAAGAAGGATAAAAAAATTGTGTACTTTTCTCTGATCCAGAATGATTGGTCCTTAATGAATTCTTGACACACTTTGTAAGTGGACTTAATTTTTCTAACAGGAATTTAAATGGTTTTCACCACTCTAATACTTCAATATGTTTGTCTAGAGAGAAACTTAATGCTGAATGCATTAGTATAAATAACTTACATTTGACAACAACAACAAAAAAACCTCAACATAACAATTTATCCTAGTTTCTAAATGTTCTCTTCAGGAAGAAGAAATATTTTCGAATTTCGAAGCAGATACGTGATTACTCAGTCATTTTCTCATCCCATAAATAAAAAAAGTTTAAAAAAAAAGTGTTGATCATTTATTTATAGTTTTACACGCCCTCAACTCTGAAAAGCATTTTATTCTTCATTCCAAAATGATTTTCCTTTTATACTCATTCTTTATTCAAAAATTGGCAACGGCATCAATTCAACACTTTTTGTACTTATTACGGTTGTTGTTTTTTAAATGCATTTTTACATTTCTACTTTTTAATTATTAATGTGAATTTCGTTTTTATTTTCTTTTGTCTTTCAATTGTTCTATGTTTTGAATTCTGTCTTGTATTGTTTCGACCATTGCAATATATCTTGTAATACAAATAATTCCAAAAGCTGTCTTACTTTTTTTAATGTTCCATTTCTATGCAAGTATAAATTTCCTTTTATGTAACTATGGAGACGTTGCTTGAAGATGGAGCTTTATAATCAGTTTCCTCTTTCCTGGTCGATTGTCGAAGGACTCTGAGACCTTTAAGCTGAGTCACACCTCCTTCGTAATGGGATGGAAGCAGCGTAATTATTAATTTTGGAAAACAAAGCACCATATCCATTTTTTTCCTCTGTAAATGTTTCACGAGAATAGTAATGCACGTAAATGAAGGTAATGGTGTGATTTCCTAATTGCGCAAATACTTCCATTTCAGATTTTAAAAAACATTTCATTTCCTCAAAAAACGGGTAAAATGACCTTTTTAAAGTCTGAAATGAATTATTTTTATTTACTTATTTTATTTTTTTGAATCACCAAGAAGCTTTCCTGATGTAAGCTGACAAAAATTCCCTCAACTCTGGAAGTATCCGAAGATATTTGTAATATTCACGAGACAAATATTTCCGAAACACAATTAAAACACTGAAGCCTTCATTCCAATACGGAACGCCCCATTGTCCCCTTCTACTCGCAAAATTAATCAACAACCATCTAAAGTTACCGAAAAAGTAATTTATCTCCCCAACCCAATTTTTTTATCGATTTACTTTTGAAATTCGCTCCCATCTTCGGGAAGAAGAACACTAACTTTTCGAGGACATAATCATTATTGGAATATTTGCTCTGGCCCGAGTGCTGGCGAGGCGTTATTGCGCGCAACAAGTCCAGGGGGTGCGGATAATAAAGCACTTGGCCACACTGGCGAATGCCGGCGCTGCATTCCGGGGATGCTTCGCAAAGGGGATTTAATTAAATTTGACCGATGGCAAGTGGATCCGCACTTCATTAGAGGCGGTGGCCCCTTTTTATTTGGCTTCGCTCAATGTTTACCACTCAAAATATTACTCTCCCTTCTACCCTTCGATTATTTCTTATTAAAGGGACGATAAGCACTCTTTATTAGTATTCTTTAGAGGACTCTTTTTTTATCACTGTTTTTTTATATATATCTTTCTCCCCTTTTTTTTTCAAGGTGGGTGGGGGAGAGGAAGGGACGTGAAACCATACTGGATAGAGGAATGGAAGGCTCCGTCGCGACCGTGAGCTCTTTGTTACTTTATAAAAAAATAAATCGTTCATTCCTGTCGTTGGAAGTTTGAAAGAGATCCGACTAAGCGCTTTCCCTGTCTTCAAAAAAGAAGCTCTCGCTATTATTATAAAAATTCTGCGAACTAGACAAAGTGGACAATTATGGAAAAGGAAGAAGAAATTCGAAGAACAGTTTTTCCAAAATTATAGAATGCATTATCAAAAATAAATGTAACACCGGCTTATCTATCACTCACCTGTAGCCTGGGACTAAGCGAAAATAAGTGGCGCCAAGGACATAATATGGCTTTTTCACCCGTAACTATCCTTGATGGCTGAGCATTTGCATATGGCGCCCAGGACATATTTTTGATCTCTCGAAACGTTTGGCTTTAAAAAGTATCAAAAACTCTCTTTTTGCCTCCATGATGCCTCTCAAGACTGTCATCCAGGGAACGCATATAATTTATGTCATCAACAGTCGTTCATTAGGCCACAAGCTAAAGATGACGAAAATCTGACTATGGCTGGTTTCGATTTTGAAATCGGAAAATCTCAGGTTCGGTTTTTAAATCCACTGAAGATCCGTTCCGCCTGCGTCCAAATGCACACTAAATATTCGACGGTCGAAAGCCGGCGCCGCTTGAAATTTAAAAAAGAGAACGACTTTCTGTTATCATCTTTGTCGTCTGGATCATTTTTCAAAATGGGAATCCTTACTAAAATAATCTTCGTTTATCTTTTAAAAAGAATGTACTGATTTATAAAAGTAGCTCATCTGTTTGAATTGTGAAACGTTTCTGGTCATTTCAAAACAGTTAAGTCTGATCATTTAAATAATGCGCAGTGTTGAATATTGCAGTAACAAATTCGCAAACAATCGAAATATTAAACTCTTATCAGATTAATAACTTGAGTTTATACCAAATTTAACTAAGAAATCCTCCATAGTTCGTGGCAACTCAAATAGGCATTTAATATAAAATTGTGCGGTGTATCAGTAAAAAATTAAATAGTCCAATTTCTAATCGCGATGTAATTAAAAATACGGATCATATTTGAATTTTATAATGGCTGATTTTCTAATGATATTTTTCCTTCATCCCAGCTTTGTTTTTAATAGCTCTTTTCATAACATGCAAAATATGTATCTCGTTTTTCTTCATTAATCCTGCTTACTTGAATCGACACTCATAACACCACTGGGCATGTTTTTCAATTATCGTTGAATTTCGTAGAATGTTATGAATAGACAGGCCTCTTTCTTTCATAATTTCCAATAGTCTATGTCGGGGGAAGGCAGACTTTTCTAAGGCACGGGATACTTCGATTTTTTCAAGGTCTTGCAGTCCACCCAGTAACGTAGATGTGATGAGCGAAAAAAAAAAAAAAGGCCTACTACATTTATTAGAGCTTAATAATAAATACGGAATATGTATTTGTTTACATAACTACAAACATAATAATAAAGCCACAAATATAATAATATCAAGAGATGCATTTAATATCAAACAATTCAAAAGACATTAAAAAATAAATCATTTATATTTGTAATTAATTCTCGTAGTTATAGTTAGTAGAAGACTTAGTCTGAATACTGTCCGCCAATCTTGAATATCTCGATATATACACTGGCGAAAAAAAAATCCCCACACCAAAAAAGACTTGTGCTAGATAAATAAAATTTGATGGGCATGTTTATACATCTGAAAGATGACATCGACACAAATTTCGCGCTTCCCGCATAAGTGTGGCGCTAGTAGCGCCACCCAGAAAATGCGTGCTGTAAACCTCGTGAGCTTTATTTATCTTTGAAATTTGACGTATTGAGTTGATGTTAGCCAAGAATGCCTTTAAGAAGACGAAGAAGCCATTATCAGCAGCTCTCCGAATTAGAAAGAGGTCGTGTAATAGGGCTAAGAGAAGGTGGATTTTCTTTCCGCGATATTACAGAAAGATTTGGCCGGAATGTATCCATTGTGAATGATTGTTGGAAGCAGTGGTCAAGGGATGGTACTGCTTCAAGAAGACCGGGTTCTATGCGGCCAAGTGGCACTTTTGAGATTCCCTCTTGATCGCCCTATTCGGCGGGCAGCTGTGACGCATCATACTCTGTCTGCGGCAGAAGTTCGAGCTGCAGTTGGTACCACAGTGACACAAAGAATTGTTAGAAATTGATTACTTCAAGGACAGCTCCGAGCCATGCGCCCTGTAGCGTGCTTTCCACTGACTCCAAGTGACATTCGGCACCTGTATGACACAATGCCTGAACTTTTGCAGGCTTGCATTTAAAATTCTGGAGGATGCATCGGTTATGAATGTAACAACATTTGAAATGTATTTTCTTGAGCTTAAATTGACCTGCGATCTGGAAAATTTAATCACTTAAACATGTTAACTAGACAAATACGTTGTCCAAATTTCATTACTCTACAATAATTTTTTCTTGGTGTTGGGATTTTTTTTTCGTCCGTTTAACTATTACCAACTGCTTATCTTGCACTGGATTCTAAGTGGTCATCTGTGAGATGGGGACGATATGTTGTCTTAATTATATTCACTGTTGAAAATGCAGATTCACACAGGTAGGTGGAGCCAAAGAACGATGTTAAATGATATGGAACTTTTTTTTAATTAGATTATTTTACTTTGTGCATTAGATTCCAAAGGTTTTTCTTAGGTTCTGAATGATGTGCTTTTAAAATGATGTCATTTTGAAAGGGAAACATTTCGTTTCCCCGAAGAGATAAAAAGAATATATAATTTATATTTTCAGTTCTCTTCCGCATGAATGCAGATTCCACATGAATGTAGCAATGAGCTCTATTCTAACAAATTTTTGAAAACGTCCCCCGATTTCGGAGTGAAATTTTATTATTTCCCCATCATATTTCTCTTTGTTTCTCTAATGTTTAATGCATCTCCGTTTTTAAATAACTCATGAGAAATGTCTTACGAAATTTTTCATCGGTGTTCCATAAATAGGTTTCTTTTAGTATACGTGTCTTAGGTTTTAGTAAAGGTGGTCACCCCAAAATGTCTTGGTTGTATGACATTTGCGTACAGTACACTTTGTTTACCAGTTATAAAACTAATATTCAATAGTTTCGCTTACAATGCGGTTGTGTTACTGATAAGGGTCAGTTCTAGAAGAGGTTACAACTTTTTAAACGTTATCTAAAAGTACCAAATTTGGCAAGAGTTAGCATGATGTTTGACACAATTTCGAATATTTAACGATACGTTCGTTAATACAGTTTCATGCGTTTTAATACTACATGAATAATTTCCACTTTGCTTTTTATGAAAGATGGATTGCTTTTCAATGTATTTATTCAAAAATGTATGATAAAAATCATTGAGGAATGATATTTAAATCGTGTATCCACTTCGAAACAATAATCATTTCTTCTAGATTTTAGATATAAATGCATTACTTTACATGAATATAACGTTTTGCATTAAACGAAAGAGTTTAGGTTTCAGTTTTTGCTTTATTTCTTCTTGCTTCGTTTATTTAATTCAATAATTTCGAACATTCAAATATATGTTATTTAAATATAGGCACTTAAAAAAAGTTGTTTATTAAATTTAAAGTACAGTTAAATGAGGTTAATGGTATTGGAATGATTTGTAAGGAGGGAAAAGTTGCAAAAGCAATTCTTGAAATGCCATAAGTAGCAAGAAAAGCTTTCAACTACGGATGTTAAGATTCCATGCTATATCAGTTTTTTTTTTTTTTAAATCAGTTTCCAGAGTAGAACACCATTACAAATTTAAACTTTTCTGTTTATCATCGTAGATTTAATTTAAAAGATAAATTATTTGTTCATTATATGACTTTGCATTTTGTATATGAAATATTGTAAGCATACGGTGCATAAAATAAACAGCTTACTAAATCAGATGTATATTAATATTTTGTTAATTGATCATTTGTATCTGCGAAAATTTGTAAGAGATATTAGTTGAATTCACATTTAATTTCCTTCTAGTTGCACTTTTATTAAACAAAAATCCAAATCTACTGTTAAAACATAAAATAGAATTTAGAAAAATGATTGTTACATTAATATATGTTATATATGTTCTTCAGAAACTTTAGTTTTATTGAAGATCGTTCTTACATGTACAATAAATCATTAAAAATAGTGTTGAATGAAGTTCTGGTAATACACTCTTCAACAATATACATCTACACCTTTATTGAAATGTTTACTGATTAGCTATTGTTTTTTTTCCGTATTTAAAACAATGTAATTATTTCTAATTTCAGAAGAATTCATGGCCATTTAAAACCTTTCAGGGGCTCTGAGATATTGCAAATCTCAAAGCCCCTTTTTCTCTCCAAATTTTTTTTATTGATTTTAATTTAATTTTTATTCAGCAATTTCAATAGTAAATTTTGAAAACTGAAGTCGCAAGTCTCTTTCTAAAAAGTCCATTTCAATATTGTACAAATAAAAAAAGTGCGCAGACAAAACGTAAAATTAATTTTAAGCAAAATATCGAAAACAAAAGACAACTTTCTGTAACACTCTAAACAATATTGTACAAGGAGGGAATATATTTTTTTAAACTGTAAAGCTCCAAATTTTTTAGAATTATAGCTTAACTTGTAACTTTAGAATTATAACGAATAACTTGTAAATGGTAATTAGGAATATTACTAGAATAAAGTTCCAAAATTAATTTAATCAATACTTGATTATGACTTGAATAAATTTGAGTGCAGGGCTCTCTGTCATTAAATGAAAGTATAAAACTATATACCTTTCTACAACTATTAAAAATTATCAAGAGCTGAGGGTATTTTTATCTGTTGCTTTTTTTTTTAACTTATCACTCTTTGTTAATATTTGTCATTTAATCAGACTCATGATATTTATAGAATATTATGTTAACTTACCTGCATATGCATTTTGCGATTAATATTTATCATATGTATTCTTTATAAGCTTCTTATGCATTCTGCCTTCAAAATTTACATCATCAATGGAAAAATAAGAGAATACAGCGTTTCAAAATTATCTAAATTTGTAACAATGTGACAAAAGATAAAAGAAATCACACTGAGAATATTTTAAAATAATATTCAATACACTGCTATATTATAATAATCAAATAAATAGTAAATGCGGGATAAGTTTAAAAATAGTGAAAAATGCTTTCTTACGTATTATTATCCCATTTCCAGTTGTAATGTTCCATTAAAATATCCTGAGTTTTATTTTAAATTCATAAAATAAAATAAAGACTGTTTTAGAATCTTAAATAACAAACTATCTGATAACATACGCACACATACACACACAAAGGAGGGGAGGGGGAGGGAATGGAAAAAATTGACTTTTAACACTTTAAATTTTCCGGATATCTCCAAATTTTTCGTGTAAAATTATTCAAAAATTAAAGTGTGGAATATTCAGACTTTAATCTAAAAGTTTTAATTAACAAAATACGATTTTCTTCCAAGAATAAAAGTGAATGTATATATATGCAAGTGAATGTATAAAGTGAATGTATATAGTGAATGTATATAGTGAATGTATAAAGTGAATGTATATATATGCAAGTGAATGTATATATATGCAAGTGAATGTATATAGTGAATGTATAAAGTGAATGTATAAAGTGAATGTATATAGTGAATGTATATATATAAAAGTGAATGAATGTATATATCAGTCTATTTAAAATATAGACCATTGCACGTAGAGATACTAAATTTAACACAAGTATATTTGGGAGAAAGAAATATGCAATTCAGTGCATTTAAAAATATTAATACAAAAAATAATGTTATCTGTAACGTAAATTATCTTAAAATTTTTAAAAAATCATTAATTTTATTGGTTTATCAGTCTTTGCGTATTTTTATTCTGTAAAAAGAGTATAGATCTCAGATACCATGTATGTTTTATAACCAAGCATGTATGTTTTATTGTTCTTCCGTGTATATTTCCGTATGAAAAAGTTTTCATATATACGAGAATACTATTATTTTAAATATAAGTTAAATATATTTTTAACTATATCAGGCTTGTTATTTCATGTGTATATGAATTATTTATTTGATTACCAGATTTATCAAAAGCTTTGAACAGATTTAATGTCAAATAGTAGGAAATTTATCAACTGTTAAATTCTCTTATTGACCTGTATGTTATTAATTAGCTGAAATGCACATTTAAATAATCCACTTACCTTAAAACAATTGCAATCGTTTGTGACGGTAAAAGTTAAGTTCAGATGTCATTTTTTAGAATGGAATTTCTATTTCAGATTTTCTTTTAAAGTTTATTGATTTTCATTTCAGAACTATATTTAGCATACTTTGACTGTAAATGATTAATGCAGAGAATTGATATGATTTGAAAGTAAAAACCATTTTTTACTGTAAATTTTTAGAAAGTTATCACAGAAAAAAGTCAATATTTCTCTTAATTTTTGATTAATTAGAATTCTAATTAAAAGTTCAAAAAATTACTTTCCTACCATCCAAAGTATATATTTGCCAAAGTTGATAGGCAGACGACATATTGTGTTCAGAGCCAGTACATACACATAGAGAAGACAGTTTTTTTCCTTGTGTTTATTAAAATTTAGTTAAAATACCAATACATTTTCTCGCCAAATACTCTTCTCAACAGATAACATATGTTTTAGCAAACCTATACTAATCACTCCCTGTCCCCTTTTTTCAAAGAGCTACGCGTGATTTATTGGTCTTTTATGACCCGTACGCAAATATTCGTACGCATTTGTCCCACTACCAAATGTCTTTTCTGTCCACCGGTCGATCGCGATCGACTTAAGCTCACCCCTGCTCTAGGTGAATACTTGCATGAAAAGTAATACATCCTATACTATTATGCTATTCGGATGCAGTTAGCATTCATAAAAAATAGAAAGAATCACTGATGTGTATCTATCCAGTTAACTACTCTCTCCCCCTGAAGACAGGCCACCTAGGCAAACTCGGCGATGACAAAGAAGGGTTTCATCTTACCACAGCGATGGGACGGGCTCTTTTGTTCTTGTTCACCATCCCTCAACGAACATACAGGCAAAATATCCCCCCCCCCCTATCTCCCTTTTTTTGACAACCTCCATTCACAAAATACTGGTGTTAAGATGTACAAATAAAGGCGCCTGTTCTCGAACCGGAAAAAAAAAAAAAAAAAAAAAATACGCGGATGTCAATAAGAAAGATGAGCAAAAAAATCCGGCCGAAGCAAAAAACAATGTGTCGGGTGAAGCCGTTATAATGTATGGATGTTAAGTACATGTCACTGCTCAGGGACACCATCGAGTTTCTTATATCCAACCACTTGATGATCGTGAAAAAAAAAGGAGGGTGGGGGTGGCTGAGTGAAAGTGAATCCGTCAGTTGCAGCGACCATCGAGGTCAACCGGAGTAACAGAGGCAGCTGACTGCGGGACATGTCCCTCCGTCCCATTAATATTAACTCGTGGCAACCTCTCAGAAACATGTCCCTTTTTATCGATTCCGAAGGCTCCTTTTTTCCCGATACTTTCCTGTCGTGTCCATCTTTTTTGCAACCACTCACTTTCCCCGGTAATTCCCCTTTTGTTTGAGCAGATGGAGGGGCCTCTTGCTGATTCCGGGTTACATGTTGCTCCTCTTTTTGGAGAGCTTTGGTTGTAATTCTGAAAACGGATTTTTTATAAAGTCAACTCTTTTAACTCAGTAGAATGCTGCTCCATTTCCTTAATGCGCACTTTAAATCGCAATTACTTTCGCAAAAGACAACAGGAAAATTGTAATGGTGTATTTTTCCAAAATGAACTGGTTCATTTATAACTAATTTAAAATGCGGTGGATTTTAATTCTGTAAAGTAAATCAAGCGTATTTAGAAAAACCTTGAAATTTTGATCTAAATGACTGTTTATTTCTATTGCATAAGTACGTCCATTTGACATGACAAGGTTAAAAAACTCTATTATCACAAAGTAATTTCTCAGCCAAATTTGAATCAATCCCCTAATTGCTAAAGATTTTCTATAACCCAAAAATAAAATAAAATAAAACTATTGAATAGAAATGCTAAATGTTTTTATAACTGAGATTTTAAAGTTTTAGGTACTAAATTGTTGTATAAGAGATAATTTTTTTTAATTATCGTTTTAGTTGAATGAAATGGAATACAACTGCCCGAAATGCATTATCAGAGTATAATCAAGAGCTCTTGGCAAAATAAGGTCGTGCTCGAATGAACATTTTCTATCATTCCGATGCATTTCTACATAATATATTTTCAAAGATATCTACTACCCGAACACTGGACATCTTTTCCAAAGAACTGTCGCAAAACTAAAACCATTTTGTGATTCGAAGCTTTAATGATACAAATCAATGCTGCAGTACAACAGATAGTAAATGTTAGTCATTTAAAGGTAATAGATAAAACCTTTATATACTGTCAGTAAATAAATATTGAAAAAGTTGTTGCCCAAGTAAATCGTGTGTGAGTGGTGCAGTTGAGTGAGACAGTAACAAGAAATGTATGACGCTATTCTTGGGATGCAATGGAGACAAAAAAAAAAAATGTAGTGCATTTATTTCATGCTTTAAAAAGCCATGATAAAAAGGCATTAAAAAGCTTTAAACCCTTATCAATGCATTAAAAAAGCGAGAAAGAAAGAAAGAAAGGAAGCAAAATCGAAAATCATAAAAGTGTAAGGGCTGATAAAAGAATTTTGTTCAATCACAATATATATGGTAACCTTCGGCGACCAAGTGGTTAGTTGGGATTAAATACTTGCTAAAATTTCTAGTTAAATATTTTATATAACTTGGTTTCTTAATAAATTCAGCAAAATATTTTTACACTTCAAATTTTGATTGTCATGTCAATCAGAATGTTATAGGAGCCTTACATCGCTCTGTACATTCTACTATGTATCTCTCATATTTTCTGTCACCTCAATTGAAATTTGAATTTCAAATGGAAATGGAAATGTTTAATTTTACTTAATGAAAAAAAAATTTCTTGCTGAAACCAAATATGCTTTTAAAAAAATATGAATATATTAAATAGAATCGTTCAACATTAAAGTCTTGTACGCACCACAGAATGTTTTTTTATATAATTTATGAAACATCCAAAGAATTATTTAATAAAAATTTCTCTGATGTCAATATAAAATTTAGCGCTTAATTTTACTTTCAAAGGGGTCTAAATAGCGTTGACAGAAATATTTTATTTTGTTTCAATCAATAAACGTATTTTTAAAAAAGATATGAAGCATACATTTTTTTTTTACATTCTTTCCATCCTAAGGAGTCATATTTAATGAAAACATTCTTGATTCTTCAATTTTAAAAGCGTTTTTATTTTCGGAGATCGAATTTGACCGAGTTATGAAGTTTTGAATTTTAAGATGTCAACGATCTCATAATTTCAGGCTAATCAGCTTTGTGAAAGATATTATACTTTGTTATGCATGATTGCCTTATACAAGACGTTTCCCATGATCGATATTTATTTGGATTCTATTCTTGTTCAACCACCAAGAAATCAAGAAATGTTTAATGTTTCCGATGGAGGCAAAATGATCGGAGTAAATCCTCATCTTTCCCCAAGCACTCCTTACTAATTTCGATTAGATGATTAAATGTATTTTTTGACATTTTTATCTTCTAGATCTACAAACTCTACCCTTTCGTAACAGTACAGTATAAACAATATTTTAACAATTTCATCCTCGGAAAATTTGTTTGTTCAGAAGGAAGCATGCTACGAATAACAAAAATATATAAAGTAACAAAGGCAAGAATATCGGGAAACAAAATAGAGAAGATTGTATCATAAAAGCTAAAATTTAATTGTAATTAAAAAAATGTTTTTAAGCGCCCATGACGTCAATTGGAGCTTCCTAAGAAAATATAGTGCAGTTTCTGTGTGTTGTAAGAATTATTTTGTATCTCCATCTAGAAATTCTAATAGGATGGGTGAAAGTAACACAGAATAGCAAGAGAGACGTTCAAACTTACATTGAAAAGTACACTAAAAAAAAAGACTCTCGTAGGGTTCCAGCAATGGCTCTCTTTATTAGAATCTGGTAATGAACACTGCACTTGAATTAAGACTTCCGATGGACTGTCAAATGCAAATATGTACGGATGATGTATTGTTTGTCATTTCCCGGAAAAATCAGAAAGATTGAAAGAAAAAGATGGAGAGAGAGAGAAAAAAAAAAGATATCGGTTGATTTTTTTTTGAGGAAACCATAAAAAAATTTGCAAATTTAATAAACTCAACAAATTAACTTTTTATGAAAGCAAATCTGTACAGATACCGATAACTTTTGTGGGTAGACTCAACCTGTTGAAGCCTCCTAACATTCGGTAAAAGGCACAGATGTTAGAATTTCAATCAGTCACATATTTCGAATTGACTTGGAATGAGAAACTGGCGTTACGGAGCATTTTAAGAGAATGAAAAAGATGGATATTGTTACAAACTTGTAATTTTGTTTCCCAGCTCGAATAGTGTCATCATAAGAAAGACCATTTTACAGTCATCTGTATTGGATGCCGAGCTAGTGATTCCAAAGCTTGGCGACCATTTGGCAACTTGGTGATGAATTTGTCGACTTTGGAGACAGAATGAATAATGCTCGAAACTTCGAGAATTTTGTCGATCCGTCCATTAGGAACCGAGATACGCCTGATTGGTCTAGAAGATTCTAGGCCCGACTCCCGGGAAGTATAAAAGGCCGGCATTCTTAAGCCTTAGGTCGTCGTCGAGAGTCGTCGCCGTGAATTGAAGCGTAGTCGGAGTCTTCGAGAGGATAGTGAAGTGCCAACGTTACGTGGAGCTATTGCTGAACTGAGCTGTGAGCATCGAGTCCTGTTGTCTACAGTGTAAGCAGCGTTGTATCTTGTGTGTAGTAGTCAGTTGTGAGAAGTAGCGAGTTGGCAGCTAAAGCGAGGAGACAGTGAGAAGTTCAGCTGTTTCGGAGAGACCGTATAGCGAGAGACCGTATCCCTTCTCCTGCTGAATGCTGTCTAGACGCTTCGTATGCTGTAGACGATTACTACTTATGGGCTACTGTCGTCTGTGGTATGCTGTTGTGTGCTGTCCTGTGTTCGTCTCAGCTGCAAATATTTGTTGTCCATATACTCGTCGTTTTTGTATTAGTGTCTACATTTAAACAAACGTTGTCGTTGTTTTCTATTGAGGCCTGCTGATTGTGTTTCAACGCCATACACCCACCATCAAGCGAACCCGGCGGAGGAAATCAGTAACAATATGTTCATGTATAAATTAATGTGGGATTGATGGGCAAGCAATAAAAGTTCGAGTTAATTGATATTTAAGAATTCAATGAATGGCAATAAAGTTTCGTTAATGATGCACAAATTATGATTAACAAATTAAAGATGACAAATTTACAGGATGGGACTACAGTAATCAGGTTCAGAGCTAACATAAAAGTTCGTCTTTTAAACAATACGTCGTAATAGTTCGTATTCACATTCGTCTTTTAAACAACACGTTGTAATAGTTCGTTTTTTAAACAACACGTAATAATAGTTCTTCTACACATCGCCGCGCATTGGCGTCAACTGACTGCAACTTTCGTTTCTTTCTCCAGAGGCGCTGCTCAATGGTGGGAAGTGAGGTACCTGGCACCACATTAATAATAATATAAATTAGTATCACGTATAAATTAGAGTCACGGACAGATTTTATTGTCGACATTGGAAACATTTACCAAGGATTTACACTGATCTATTGTGTCATTTGATTTATTTGGGCAAAATACTTAGAGTTACAGGCGTCAACTACAGAGGATACATAACATCCACACCTTCATACAAATATAGCAGTTCGTAATGGTGAGTGGTAAATTTTGAACATTCTCTGTGGAGGTTTATCAGATAATAAATGCACCTAACGCCAATGCATCTAAAAACTATTCGATATCCTTTTTTGTTTGTTTGTTTGTTTTGCTAAAAGAGAATTGGAGAGAGTACTTTTTAAATGAAGAAATTTGAATGGAAACATGAACAATATTTCAACCACCCAATGGAGTAGATTGAAATTCCTTTGGTTTTGATTTCACACAAATGGATAATATCGAAATCTTCAGATGGGTCCAAATATACTCATGAGCTTGGAGCGACAATCATGCGTATTGTCATAGCTAAAAAGTCGTCTTTGGGCTGGAAAAGTTATCTGCTCACATTAGCTTAAATGACATTGAATTATCATGAAACAATAATCCAATAATGGACTGGCAAAGTTGTTCTATTTTTCCAAGATTTTTTGTCGGTTCTCCAAGCCATGGATTAGCCTTTCTTCAACAAAAAGAAATCTTATCATAAATTGTGAGCTTTCGTGCCACTTTCTTTTGTTCTTTAGATCAATGAAATGACCTTTTCATTTGGCTCGTTTGGTTTCATATTGCAAATATGACACTAAATTGCAATTGGTTTCATATTCATCTGACCGGGGTTCATATGACAGTCCCAAAATACCCTAGAGTTGCTTCCAAACAGATGTTTAATACAAATGTACTAAATTTTATATTACGAATAAGAAATTTGAGGAAAGTTTGAAATAAAGCAAAATATTTTCTATTCATGAAACTTGCGACACTTCATCTTTAAATAAACTTCGAATATTATTTATGTCCTTTTTCTTAAATTAAAAGGCAAATTTTCCGTATTATTAAAAATTTTAAGAAACGTTTTTATTTTCTTTTTTTAATGGTCGAATGCTATTTATGTTTGTTTTGACACCATCAATTCTAGGACCCGCTTATCAAAATCACTTGGCATGCGAATTTTTGCCTATTTTAGGGCACGGACGGTTGTCAAAGAGGGTATCATTAAAAGCATAAATTATGTTAGCTCAAAAAGCAACAATCTAAAATTTCTATTTAGTAAATGCACTAATGGCATTTGAAAATGTTGATTCTACATCGGAAAATGACTCGGTTGCTCGAATTTCAACTAAAATGAAAAGGACATAATACAGAATTTTTTTTAAACTGAATTCCTTTGCGTGCAGTATCAACAAGTATTTAATAATAAAACAAGCATGTTTAAAATTTTACTTTCTTTTCTCTTTGTTCCGTAACTTTGAGGTGGGAAATATTAACAGTAGAGGCATTTTTAAATGTCTATATGATGCGATGGGATATAAAAGAAGTTTATCAATACTTTCACTTCCTTTATTATAAAAAAGTAAATTAAAAAAAACAGAACTATAACTTAATTTACGTTTCATTTTAGTGTAAATTTTTCCACAATTCCTTTCATGACTCTTTTCATCTTTTTAAATGTTTCTCGAAATTTAAATTTCAAAAAGAAATAAATTCATTTCGGAAAATTTAATTTGAGAAAGCCAACTATTTTTTCTTAGGTGGTTTCCACCATACGAAAGTCTCACTTCTTTTAAATGTCATTACTTCTATCTAAAGATAAAATGCAACTTCTTTTTTTCTGATGAATAAAATAGTATTATTTCCATTTACAGAACTGACTTATTTTATTATCAATTTAAAAAAACAATATTTTTCTTATTTTTTAAACAATAATTTATTACATAGAAAAAAAGATATTTCCGAAATCATTTTTTAGCTCGTTCAGCCCTTTCGCATAGCAAGAAACAATCACATTCTGTATCAGATGGTGAAATAAAAATAATTTCGGAAATCTGAAATACTTTTTGTTATTGTACTTCGACTCCACAACAGCGAATCGATTCAAAAACGTTTTTCAATTGAATACCGAGGTCCATATTCTCTTTCCTCTCCAATTAGCTTTTAAGTACTTGCAAATGTCTTTAAAAATGAATCCAGATAAATAAACGATAGAATTTCCTTGCAACACGATTTCAATTAAAACCATTCTCTGTATTTCATTTACTATTACATTTTCCCCACCCAATTGAAAACACATTCCTTTTCACTTCCAGCGTAGCTTTCGGACACTCGAAGGATCCTCCTGATACCGAGACACAACAATAGAAACAGACGGCATGGAAACTGATTTTACCATTCCTCCGCGTTCCAAGAAACCTGCCTCCTCTCGAGGAGGAGGAAGGCAGCAACAAAAAACACCCGATTCCACAACAATTGCACCTCCACGACACCTCCTCAAAGTATCTCGAGCTCAAATTAATTAAAAGGTTGCCAATAAACTGCTCACTCCCTCGAGTGGGAGGTGGTTTGCCACTCCTGAAAAGGTTTCTGTTCCGGGAGCGATCCCTGTAACCGGCAACACGGCCTCCTTTGTGCTCCCCGCAGATGCGTTTGACGGCCACGAGTGGCAACAACAAAGCCCGCGGGAAACGAAATGAAGAAAATTCAATGCGATTGTATAACAGTCGGCAATCACGCGCCAAATACGGCGCCAATACGAGAGTACCATGATATCCGTTCACACACGCCAAGAGATAAAAAAGTTATTCTTCGCAAGCTTTTTTTTTTCTGTGAGAAACGTAAGACACTTTTTTTTTGAGAAATTTAGCATTATACCGTCGAATTTGGCGTAGGAGGAAACCACGTGATGTATTGTCAAATTCAATTTAATAGATCCAAATGCGATAAAAATAGTTGATATGCACTGATGTCCAAATATTAAAGAAAACAGAAAAACATTTGAATGAGAAATTTCTGTTTGTTATAATTACTTGAATTTGACAAAATCATTGAACAAACAAAGCTTCATGAATTAAACACAAAAGAACTGTAGAATTTTTTTTATCTCGAAAATTCAAAATATGAAAAGATACTAAAAACATTGTATTTGGTTTCCCCGTGTAAACACTGATCAGCTTCAGTGTAGAATGGGATCACCTCTAACTTATATCAACAACAACGATGTTCTGTGTTCAAAAAGATGGAGCTTCTTCATCAGTTGGCAACAATGTGCATTTCTGTTTTAAGGTAGTTCGAAGATTCTACATTTTTGCAGGGATGGGGTTAGTTCCCACAAAACATCTTCCTATAACAGCCGAAATATTTTCAGTTGGGTTCCTCTCTAGAGAATGAAATGGAGAACCCATTAGCAGACTCTTCTTCTTATGAAAATAATTAATAAAAGGAACTTTGCGTGATCTAGAATTATCGTTTGGTTATTTGTTTGTTGCAGTGGGAACGAACAATTGGAACAAAATTGAGCTTTATTTCTTTGAGCCTCGCTAATATAAGAATTCCAGTGCCTGAAAATCCGGTTAATATTTCCATTTTGCACGAAAGCGGAATGAAATCACCTTTTTCACATATGCGTCGGGTAGTAAATTATCTTTCACTTCCGGATTTTTAGCAATGTGCCCAAAGGCGCCGGAGTCAAGGCTTTGTCGAGTGGAGTGCTTGCGGACTCATTGGCGTGCCTTTTGGAGCCGCAGAATACCGTCTTAGAATAGCGATCCAAACTTCATTCTACTTTCTTTGGATTGGAATGTCCAATGCACTTTAATCAAAACAGTGCTGTCTAGATGGAAGACTTGATGTTTAATTCTGCGTGTTTCTAAGTACTTAAGCGCCATTTGATTTTGTTTTTTATCTGGGATATTCTTAAACTTTGCCAAGGCACTTTCAAATCACTCCAAATACATTCAGTCTAATGGAAATGTTTGCGATAAGTGTGAAAGTTTATACGAATTGCTTTCAGCTAAAGTGAACAGTTTATTTTAATTATATTTATTTTCGACTTTGAAGCTATTTCGGTAATAAAGCTTTGAGCCATAATCAGAGGAGTGGATACTACCTTCATGGTACTTTCCAACGAAGTTAAGTACCCCACATAATAAAGGATGTCTGATCTTCTGTGTGTTTAAATGCGAATCAAAACATAAGCATAGCGAATCTTCAGTGAAATTGAGTTTCGAAGTCACAAGATAATATATCGTATTTCATTGATTTAAGCCCTTGCGTTTTTGAGTTAATGCGTTTACAAGCATGTGAATTCACAGAATGATAGACGGTCAACTGTCTGAAGAATCTGGCTCAAAATTTGATATCGATACTTTAGATGCTCAATTTGTGTATCGAATTTCCTCTTCGCGTTTTATAATTATCGAGTTGACTCATACTCGAACAGCCAGACAGATAGACTATGAATTTTTTTCGTTCAAAATTTGATATAAATCTACAGATTTGTTTGTCATTTCATATTACAAAAAATAAATTGCATTCCATATTTTCTTTGTCTAATTCAAAGCGTTTTTGGACTTTCAAAGCCTTTTTACAGATACACATCGAGATTGGATGTAAAAAAAAAAAAAAAAAAAAATGTGTTTTTCTGACTCGGAGAGGCCTTAAAACTTTCAAACCGTCAAAACTTTTACATATTTTTAGATTATTACAATACTTCCACTATAGTTCATATATATGAAAGTAAAAAACGGTCGAAAAAATGATCATCTAAGGTGTTTCTGATGCTTCTACTGATGCAGTATCAGTATAGTTACTCATCGCTCCTAAAGAGTTTATACTTGATTTTAAAATCTGTCAAAACACAATGCAGTAGTCGTCTTCAAAGTATTTAAAAAATATCGTCCGATGCTATAGTGAGAAGATGATGAAGAATTCTAGGTGGATGCGGACAATGTTTTGTCTGAATCGTCCCTGTCAAACTGTTGTGCTTGTAAAAAGATGTCATCCCTTTTCAACTTTTCTTTTTCTGAAGGCTTTCAGCTTATTACAAGATAAAAATAGGCTGCATATTTATAAAAAAAAAGAGTTCATCTTTAAGATGTTTTAAAACTGGTTGCTAATTCAAAAAGCAAGTAAACGATTCAATTTACATTTTTTCCTACTTTCTGACAATTTTTAGAATCTTTGTGTATTTCCAGTTTTTAATGATTCCTAGTTCTTTAACAAATATCAAAATCCCTCAGTCAATAAACATAATCAGTCAATTTAATTCAAATTTCTTGTTTTGTGATTCAATTCCCATTGAAATAGAATAATGGAAAATATATGATTTGATGAATTTTATTCAAAGAATTTATTTAGAAACCCAAAATTTCGGTACTACTGTGCTCGGATATAGAAATCGCAATTTTATAATAAAAAAAAAAGTGGGTATTGAGATGAGTACAGCTATAGTTTAGTTTGATGTAATAATAACTGAATCAGACATAAAAATCCTTCAATATATTATTTCTTTTGAGCAACATTATGGTGGTTTGGTTTGGTTTGGTTTGGTTTGGTTTAGTTATATTAACGTCCCGTTTTTTTAAAAAAAACACTTGCGCTATTTTGGTACGGATCTCTCCATTCTGAAAAGCGATCAGATAACGAGGAAGACGACTGAGTTTTCAGTCTCCTCTCCAAACTTCCGCAACACACCAGTGGGAGGACGTTTGCCCCCAACGGATTTAACGTGCACCAGACCCATTAACACGACGGTTCTATGGAATGGGGTCTCGAACCTGAAACTCTCCAGTTCCAAAGTCGAAATCTGACCACCAAGCCACCAATATTATGGTAAATAATTCTAGTGTCGCCATCATAAGATAAAATTGTTCTCGGTTTATGAATTGAATGAGTTTCAGAATTTCTAGGCTAACAAGGAGAGGGTACGGGTTGAGTTTGAGATAGGATTTGGTTGATGATAGCATATTCATTCATTGCAATTTTAAAGATCAATAGGCAACCAATTGCGAGAAAATGACCCTCAAACTTTGAAAAGTCGTTATTGAAAATAAGCTTAGTGAAGCTTTAGCTTCTTGTCCGCGAAACAGAGTTCCATCCTGGGATTGTTTTTTCTTTTCGTTCCGTTTTAAAAGTAACATTTTGCAGAGAGTTCTAATGAACTTCTTTTCATTTTTTATGCAGATATATATATATATGTATATACTTATTATCCTAATTCTAGATTTATAATTTAAATTTTAAAAGAAAAATAGTTAGACATTTAGATGCGTTTTTTAAATGTTCAAAATTATTTAAATCAAATTATTAATGAATCGATAGTTTCAATGAATATGTTATTCACTTTTGTATATAAAAATGAATGTTTTTCTCTTAATATTCGAATTATAAATGAATTCTTAAATGAAAAATAATTGTAAATATAAATATCTTTTAAAGAAATTATTAAAAATATTTAAATGAAGTTAACAACTTAGTTCAAAATAGTTTCAATGAATATGATATTCTTTCTTTGATCAAAAATAAATGCTTATTCACTTAATATATGTATTATAACTTAATTTGAAGCAGAAAAAAATAATTATAAATATAGCATAAATGTTGATAAATATTAATTATGATGACTGGCATCACAAAAAAAAATGACTTATTATTTCTAGAAATTTATTCTACATTCATTCATTTTCTACGACATAGAAGAACTAAAACGAAATTTATCGTGGAATCATTGGAAACAACACACATTTAAATGTCTTGCGCAATTTATAATGAATAACAAGAGCAACATTAAATAGATTTATTGGAAAACAAGTTTTTATTTACATTCAAAAATATTTGCCTTTCGTCAGAAAGTTGGGAAGTGTACCAAACATAGTGTATCATGTTATTAAAAATTTTGGACCATCTACTTATGCATTCAATAACATAATTCCTGCATTCTATTTCTTTCCGATTTTAATATCAGGAATGTTTGATAACATATTTAATAAATTATCAGATGCTTTTTTTTAAATTTTCAATATAAAAGATTTCTTTGAGTTAGAACAAAAAAAAAAATGATTTTATTAAAATAAAAAAGTTAAAAGATTTGGATATTTAAGATTATAATAACTATTTAAACTATTTATCATATTTAAAGTTATATTTATAAATATTTTAGAGTTTAAAAAATTAATTATAATTATAATTCAAATACCATGCGGATGAACATAATTTTGCATCAAAAATTAGTAACATATTAAATTGAAAATTGATGATATATTAAATTAAAATAAGTAAAATCAAACTTAGTAACATTGTGCCGTCTGGGAGACGCCTTTTTCCCATGGTACCCATCGCTTGCGCAGTTTTTCTTGATACGTTTCCTTCTTATACTCAACTATTCAGATTTTGTGAGGTCAGATTAGAGATGTAACGTAGAACGATGTCTCTTTGTGTTCGTTTTTTCATGTTCATTAATATATGTTATTCTGTGTTTTATGATTATGATTCTTGAGAGCTAGAATTAGATTTTAGATGTTAGATACATCAGCCAAATATATTAAATTAAAATAATAACTATTAAATTTAGTAATATATTTAAATGAAATGGCTGTAAGTTGTTAGTTCAATTTAAATAATTTTTATCGATTTTTTTTATGAATCGCCTCTATATTTCTAATTTTTTTTTCTTTTAAAAATTAAATTATAATTCAAGAATTAGGAAAATGAACATATATACATAAAAATGAAAAGCGTATTAATTAAAACTATCTGCAAAATGTTAATTTCAAATATTTTTTGAAGGGAATGAAAAGAAAAAGCAAGACCAGATTTAAACCCTTGTTTCACAGATAAGAAGCCAAGGCTCTACCGAATGCCAAGTTTGAGAATCCTTTTCTCGAAATTGGCTTTCCATTGGGCTTTAAAATTTTAACGCATGAATTTTCTAAGTGTACTACCATCATGCAAAATCATATTCTGAACTCAATTTTCCAACACGTGCCCTCTACTTGTAAGGCTATTAGGGCCGCGGTGGCCTGCCGGTTAGGTATCGGATTCGGAACCTCAGAGTTCGAGAGCGGATTAATGGAAGAATCGTCGTGTACTCGGGTCTGGTGTACGTTAAATCCGTCGGGACCAAACATGCCCCCCCCCCCTGTTATCATGTGGAAGCGTGGTGAGGGGTAGGGGGTGCCACAAAAAGAAAGGATTTAAAAGTCAAAAATACATACTGGTAGATGTTGCTGGAACTGAAATATATTGCTTTTTAAAAGTCTTGCCAATTAAAATAATTGTACCAATTTTTTTTTATCCCAAACATTTTCAGTTCTCATACCCAGAATCCATCTAATTGAAACAAAACTTTTCGAAAGAGTGTTTCCGGTTGACGAATGGAAGCCGCGAAATATATAGATTTTTCGTTCGAAAGAAAAATTTATCCTATAGTGGTTTTGAAGCTAAAGTAATAAAAGAAAATTTTTTCACTCATTTATTTACTTTTTCATTGCAATTCGAAGCAAAAAAGGAAATGGCAATCCGTCCATTGCGAACTTGCTTTGGAATATGACGGCATCTCATCAGCATCTGACAAACTGAATGGGCGGGACGGATTGATCGAAGTAGCATGAATTGACCGCTATTATTATACTGATCAGAGAGTAAACTGGACGCTATGGATTCTCCGCGAGATAGAAATTTAGCATATTATATGTCTCGTTCCATATCCCTTTAAGTTGGTGTCCGAAGCAGATGTCGTTTCTCCACTTCTCCAATTTCGTTACGGATGCACGTAAGCATTAGGCTTTCAACTGGCGCAATGTGCAGCAATTTGAGGGCAAAGAAATGCGAAAACGCATTGCTTTCAGCTTATTCACATTGAGTAGCCTGTCGCATACATTTTCGTACACGAATAAAAATTGTAGCTTTTGTAAGTACATTTTTTTTTAATTCTCGATGTATAAACTCCTTGTGTGCCAACAAGTGTATACCACAAGAATTACAAACGTGAGTCTGTACACCATTGATAGTGGAAAGAAATTTCAAATATAAGGGACTTAGGCATAAATGCAGAGTAAAATGGGAAAAAGCAAGAAAATACACAAATACAAACAAAAAAAATATTTTTTTTTTAAATTCCTCACATACTGAGGGAAAAATATAATAAATGATAGAATGGAATTGGAGAAGACTGATCGAATAAAAGTAAAATATTCAAAACACAAATACAAAAAGCATAAAAGTATATATACAAATATATGTAGGCAAATACACAGAAATAAAGTCTAAATAATGTATGGAAAATACTATTCATATATGTACAAAAGGGAATGAAAGATGATTTACTCTGTACGAAGGCAGATAAACGAGGTAGACAAGCTATATTGTTCTTAAGAAGGCAGTTCCTGAGTTTACGACTTTTGGGAATAAATTTGGTGCATTCAAATATCAAATGCTTTGGCATCCTGGATTACATCACTGTAACACGAACACTTGTCAGTCGGCGAAGGGTTTTAAAATGAAATAAATTATAAAATCTTTTATACACTGAAATATGAACAAATAATCAGTAAATAAATAAATGAATTTCGGACTTTTAGTCTGGAACACAGTAGACGAGTTCTGTTTTAAATGACATTAATGAATTTTGTCTTCGGATGTTTGGATGAATTGCATTTGCCGTTTCACTTTATGCTTAGCCATTTTTATATCAGTTTATTAGCAAATGGAATTTAAGCCATAAAACACTATCACATTAATAAATGCAAAATTAAAAATTCTACTTTTAATTCATTTCCAAAAAGAGATATTCTTTTTACTATAATATTGGCAGAAATATGATGTTGAAATACTCGGAGAAACGATAAAATTGATTTTTATTTCATTGTAATTATAAAAAAATCATTCTTACACATTCTGTTAATAGTAAATTTTGGAAAGTGTATTAAGATTTTAAAAAAATTGTACGAAAATTAAATGGGTGCTTTTGAAGGATCAAATTCCAAAATTTTATGATAATGTAAAAATAGTTTTGTGCGATAATGTTCTCTTAAATTAGTGAGAGAAAAAAATTAAAATTCCTATTCGTCGTTATTTAAAAATCTAATAAATAAGCTGCTGCAGGCGCATGAAAATCACAGTGGATTTTCCACTTGCCGAATGAGTAGACAGAGATCTGCCCTGTAAATACTTCAGTGCTACGGTTGTACTTTACCATGGAACACTCTAAAGGCAGATTTAATAATTCGTCTACTCATTTCACTCGGTCATTTTAACAAGTTTCATTTATCTTTTTCTTCCACCTGCCGAATAGTATTTATGTTAAAGTCTAAAATGGGTAAAGTGAAGAGCAAAATAAATATTTAAACACCATTTTCCACGTTAAAGAGTAAAATGAGCAATGATAAATCTGAAAATAATCTGATATTTCTCTAAGCAGTTCAAAACAGCGTGTGAAGAAATGGCTAGTGTAAAGGGCTCTTTTTCCGATTTCACAATCAAAGGCGTATCTACATCAAATGGCATCCATGGCAAATATTAAAGTAGCGCGTCCCTCATCCTATTTTTTTAACTGCAACCTTCATATCCTCACCACCCCTATATTCTCAAAAAAAAACTTTACGTCTGGGAGGGGGGGGGGGAGTTGAAATTAAATTAGTAGTTCAAATAGTTCCAAATAAAACATTTTTGTATAATATAACCAAATAGCCAACAATAAATCTAAATTATTCAACAGACTGATTAAATTATTTTTAAGAATTAAATGAAACAACAATAACAAAGGCAATTGTTAAGAAAAAAGATTTTTAAAATTCGCAAAAGCGTTTTAAATGTTTTCAATCTTAATGAGTAGTAAACCGAAATGTCCAGCATATATGATTTCTTTTTTTTTTAGTGGAACTCCAAAAAATATCTGCACAATTTAAAATTTTCAAAGAAATGACTGCTAGAATTTCTTATTCAGTCATCTTTTAAGTGATTAAAAAAATTTAATATTCCAAACATTTCTAGGAAAGATCAACAAGATGTTATTAAAAATTTTTTAATGATTTTAGAAGTTTTTGAAAGATATTTTAATGTTATATCATTATGAGGCTTTTTATGCATTGTTAGGAAAGAGATCACTGATGAAAGGTGGAAGTTTTGGCTCTAGAATAGTGTCAATGTATTTTCTTGCATTTAATGTTCCATAGATAACATGAAAGAGACCAATGCTATCTGCAGACAAGCAAGATCAAATCATTACACTAACTCAGTCCTTCATAGTTGCCTGAATGCAGTCAGGATGTAGCTTTTCGCCTATTCTATGTCTTATCTATTTTCGCCATCGTTACCAAATAACAATATCTTTGTTTCATCACTCAGTATAACTTGTAACCACTGATCATCTGGCCAATTAATGTGTTCTTTTGCCCACTGTAATCTTTTTATACACTGCTGTACATTTTTTCGTTGAATTCTACCTCTTAGTCTAACATCTAATAATCTTCTACTGATTGTTCTTGAACTGACATAAATGCCAACATCATTCAATTCCCTTCTGGTGGCCTCTGATGACATTCTTCGAGCATGGAGACATAGTCTTTTTATCCTTCTGCCATGAACAGATGTGGTGTACCATTTCAGCCATTTCCCGCTTTGTTTTTTATTGAATTTGTCTCCAGATATCACCAGATATCATAAACAAAACTATCGGACGCCATATATAGTTACTGAACCCCCCACCTGCTTTGCAATTTCAGCATTGAAAAGATCACATTCATGTAACACAATGATCTTAATTCCCTTTCTGAGTGTCCAATATATTCTTTTATTTGATGGCATTGCTTCATGACTAAATATTAGAACTATTTACAATTCCTACTAAATATTAAAAAGCTTAACAAAATTTCTTACTTGTGATTTGTTTACATAAAAAACAGTCTTCCTTCTATAGAAGAAGGCACAATTATGACCTGTTACAACTTTAAACATAATGTCATCTTTTTCAGGCAGTTATTAAAATTTTTTTTGTTTCCAGAAAAAGAACAGTGATTGGCCAGGAAAATTAGAAATTACACTGCACTTCATCACTGCGTTTGTTATTCAGATTAAAGTAAGAATAACTTTTATTGTATTGAAAATATTTGAATTTTGCTTTTTGTATTGAAATCAGCATTACATTCTCTTTAAAGTGATATATAAGTGTTTCCATTTTGTGAAACGTTACATTTGCTATAAGCATACAAAATTAGAAAACAAAAGTATTTTCAAAAGTGTCCACAATTTTGGCCACCACTGTATATATATATATATATATATATATATATATATATATATATATATATATATATATATATATATATATATATATATATATATATATATATA
>JAPMOR010038937.1:37326-129802 GCA_026543865.1 Argiope aurantia | reverse complement strand
ATATATATATATATATATATATATATATATATATATATATATATATACAAGCACACAACTTATCAGGTATCCAAAAAATGACTGGTTTTTAAAGTCAATAAAAAAAATGCAATGTTATAGAAATGTGTCACTTACATCTTGCGAAATCAGGGGATTTCATCCCACTCATCCAAATTTCATCAGCACTGCAACTGAGTTGCACTGCGAGATAATTCCAGTTGCACAGATGTCTGGAAATTTTCTACTCAGAGTGCGCCGCGCTGTTACTGCAAATGAGTGTTGCGTTGGAAAAATGATTTCTTTTGCAACTGACCTCGCAGCACTTTCATGCGGGTTCTTATTTTTCGCATATTTCGCAGCACTACTCATTAGTGGCAATGTTAACTAAATTTGCAATTTGGTTGGATGAAATTCCCAGGCGTAAGATCGCAAATGCAATTTTTTTTTCCCGTCAAAATCCATCTGCCATTTTTAGGACACCAGGTATGTGCATGAGTGAGTGCGTTCGTATGTGTAATGTTATCTCTTAATGTAATTTAAACCCTAATTAATTTCCTAATGTTTTTTTTTTTTCATAATTTATTAAATTACAGCCTGCAAATGTTTGAGGAGGGAAATAATCTACTTCTTATTTACAAATTCCAAACGCTTTCAGGACTTTAGTAGATTTGTAAAGAGCAAAATAATAGAGAAACGATGCAAAGGCCTACTTTAGCTGCTCAAGTTGTTTTTCGCCTTTCATTCATTCCATTAGGGGTATTTTTGTTTCCTTCTTCTGGTATCTTTATTCTTTCAACACATCACTGCACCTGCTTCCTTACGGTACTGCAGGTTCATGAAGGATTGTGTCCGTTTTAATGAACTGTTCATTTAAAAACAGGAACTTTGTAAACTTGCAATAATTAAAAATTCACCAAAAGGTTTTAGTAGTATGAAACAATTCTTGGAAAATTCTTGGAAATTCAAAAATGGAAGACTTGCAGATTTTTAGGAGATGAATAGTTATCTTCTTTACACTGAAAAGTATCTTTATAGTCTGGTGATAGGTTTTGGATAGGAAGTTTTTCTGGAGTTCACTTATCAGACAAAAAAAAGTGGAAAATAACCCCTCCAGATGAAAGAGCTAAAATTCTAGATCTCATAAAATGCTCTAAATTGTGATGCGTTAAATACCCTTTTCCTTTGTGGAGTATCACCTCAAAAGTTTCACTCTATAAAATGCATTTTGAAATGGATAACAAATATTTCACATGTTGAACTATTCAATAAAAAATTTCCTCTTCTGTTTGTAAATCTGTATTATTCTGCTTAATGCTTACCACGTGGCATTGCCAAGTATTTTAGCTTATATCAGACTGTGTCTAGGTGACTGTAGTTCACATTTGATTCTGTTAGCTCCCAAAACGTTGTATAAATAATTGATATTTGAAGCATTATATTCAGCCATTAAAGCAACTCATATTGTATACTACACATAATGATCTTCAACAGTCAGTTAGTTATTCTAACAAAGGGCAAGGACATTTCTTCGTTTTGATTTATCAATGTTTCGTATGTACGTACTGTAACGTACTGTAATTTCACTAGGCGAACTTTTCTACAAGAATAAAGTTTCAAACAAGTATTAAAATCTGTGAACATTGGACTTGGATTCTAAACTCGAATGAAATAAGATCACTATGCTTGATTGTTTGAGAAAAAAGAATTGAAAAGAAGAAATATTATTCGAAATAGAGGGCCCACCAGGTAACCAGACAGATAGACATTCCTGGAAAAACTGCTTCAGAAAGATACGAAATTACATACTCATTAAAATTTCTGAAAATTAAAACTTTTATCGATTTTGATTATTTTTTCTATGAATACATCGAATGGGATAAAGATAATAAATTTCATAATTATTTAAAATTACACACCTTCTATGTGCTTTAAAAATTAGATATTTTGTGCTTTTAAAATTTTAATTTATAATTCAATATTATATATATTATGAACTCTTCAAATAAATGTTTCCTTAAATTCATTGTCAGAGTCATATTAAATTAAAATTAAGATTTAAATAATCTAATAACTGATAATTAAACTATAAAAATATTAAAATAGTGTAATATCCCCCGAGACCGTACAACTTTTCAAAATTTCAAAATTCAAGCACACATGGAAATGAATGAAAAATCGTTTCAAAAAATTCCGTGTTTACCAATCCGAAAAAAAGTCAAGTTAAATAAAATGTACAAAAAAAAAAAAAATGAAAAGAACATAACTAAATAAATTTTAAAAATAAGAAAATTCCTTTTTTTATAAAGTGGTACAAATGATTCAAAACTAAAATAAATTCTGACTTTACATTAGCAAAAATGCATGAAAATATTTTATCATGAAGTTCATTTAAGTTAGAATTTAGAAACTTTAAAGGCGATTCGAACCTCTTGTCCAAAACATCACAGCTTGTTAATATTTCATTCATCAGTTGTATCGTCGTCAGACCTTGTTTCCGTGATTGCATTCAGTGTGTAGCGATTTTTGCATCACACTCTTTCAAATAGAAAAATACCTTGCTAAAAAAATATATGTATATAAAAAATTATCATTTTAATTACAGTGGAAGGGAAATTTTTTAAAAACTTAATGTACAAAGAAACGTATTTCTTTTAAATTAGTAAGAGTTAAAGATTTGATGAAAACTGAAATTTGGGGATAATTTTCTTGCGATAATATAAACCATTTTTTATTGTTTATAAATTTTGTTCTGAAATAATTTTTTTTTTATTTAAGCGAAAGAAAAATTTGAACGGGAAAAAAGTCGCTATTACAACTTTTTTTTTTCAAATATAAAGAGGTGTAAAAATGAATTTTGCTGAACGACAAACTTCGAAATTATTGGGGAAAAAATAAGAATGTTCAATAGTTTATGAAAACTTTTGAAAAATCCTATCTTTGTGAGCGTCTACCCTACTTAAAAAGTAACTGCATTGCAAATTGAGTAGCTCTAAATCTTCTTTGCAGTGCATTTTGAACGATTTTTACATCATGGATCTCGTATTCCGCAGATTACAAATAAAATGACAACCTATAAACATTTTTAGAAAAAGAGAATTTAAATCGGGATGAAGATGTGATACAATTTCAGAAGAGGCGGACGCCAATTAGCATGCAAACTAGCTTGCTGTTGGGTCGCCAAGCTCCGCTAAGTCTTGGCGCGTGGCAGCTTCCCAATCTCTGGCGGTGACAGTTTCAATTGCGGTGCGACCACCTTGCGATGACAGGCGCCATTGAGAGGGGGCTCGATTGGAAATTACATTAGGCCACTTGGGCTCGAGCGACGCTCGAATTTAGATGAACCCGCGGCCTCCGGATTAATAAAAAGCCCGCTCTATTAATGTCATCCATAAAGCACTCGCAACAGATTGCAGCACGCTCCTCTCTGGCGCGCTCTTAACACCTTGCCCGGAGGATGCCAGCTCTTTTTTGTTTGTTTATTTGTGCGTTCTTCAATCATATATCCTGTTTCTCTCCTCAAAGGTTGCGCTATTTAGAGGTTTTGAATAAAATGCATTCTGAAAGAAAGAGGGAGGGTGCAGGAAATATCCTTTTGAGAAAGCGGTGAGCATACCTTTGGAATATGCTGGTCTATAAGATTAAGGAATGGTGCGATAGGAAAATATTTTTGAATTTATTAAAATTCCAAATTTGAATAGCTGATCCTTCGTATTTTTTTAGGTATCTTTTCTATAGTAAGACTATTCGATAAAGAATGATCCATTTGCGATATGTTCACGATTTCCAAATTTTTGAACGCCAATGAAATAAATACATTTGACACTAGGTTTGCAGACATTTCTTATGTGCCCATCTCTACGGCATGCGTCAGCTGGACCTTGTGAATGACTACGTATATTTAAAGATAAAACAACCACTTAGAAGGCAATATAATTTTACTCTATAAGTAAAAAATAAAAATATGAGATAGCTATTTATGGAAAGTTTTTATTATTCAAAAGTTTTAGCACACATTGTTTCAATATTTTACATTCATTTCGCGCATCTTTTACACAGATACTCAATTCTGTTTGCACACTTTTCACAAACAATCTTTTCACATATTTAAGAAGTGTTATTGTTTCTGTTTCTTTTACAAAAGCCAATTTGGTAACCCTTGCGTTCTTGCGGAGTACTAGGTGACGGGAGATTATAATTTATGATTCTGTATTTTATCTTATTTCCTTCTGCAAATTTATTGGAAAACTGAAAACAGAAAATCCTTTAGGATAGTTTTGATGTTGTACATTCTTGTATAAGCTCTATGCGTTTATTGCCACTACATCTCAAATGTTGATAAACTGATAGAGAGGTCATCGAAAAGATGCTGCTTTAATGGTATATTTGCGCGCCATTTGGTATACTAAGTCGACTACAAACTTTATCTCATTGTAATATGCTATTGTTTTCGCGGCATGTTTGTAATTGTTTTTTACACTAGGTTTACGATCTAGGATTACGAATTGACACACATTAGTAAAGATAGGTATACCACATAAAGAATTATAATACTTCAACACGTTTGAAGAAAATAGACATCAATATATATTTACCTCGTTCAATGGATAAAAGGCAGTGTAAGAGATAAAATAGAAGTACGAACTTTGTTTGTCATTTTCCTTTTTACATTTGAAATGTGCCAAAATGACGCGATTCCGTACACCTAGTGTTAATGAACTTCAACACGATGGTGTTCAGAGGCTGATTGCCATCTCCGTATTGCCTCATGTGACAAACATGATTCAAGGATTAATTGAAACCGTCTATGAGGTAGATCGTTAGACTTAAAGCTGCCACTTTTGGTTTGTAATGGATTCTAAGGTAGAAGGTATTGACAAATAAAAGGATTTTCGAAATTTTAGGTAGATTTTTGATTAAAAAGGAAACAAAATGGTAAAGTTTTCTTCCTATAGCTTTGAAGGTATTTTCGCGGAGAACTGTTTTTCGTGCTTAAAAAAAAAAAAAAAAAAAAAAAAAAATTAACATTTTAGGGATATCAATTTTATTTCCATGCAGTTTTTGTTGCAATTTCAATAAATTATAAAATATGTATTAAATATGTTTTATAACAATATTTTTATTGTGTTACTTATTCAATTTATAATCATGCGTGTTGCAAAAGTATTGGATACTCTTTTTGAGCGCACATTACTGCTACTATATATTTAATAGCAAAATTTAATAATAAAATTAAGACAGACGAATCAAGATCAAGGCTTGTAGTTGTGATAATAATTAAAGTTTCGATGATATCGAATGCATATTTTGTGTATCACTGCTTTGATGAGGAATTCATTTTTAAAGCAGACGAATCACGCTTAGAATATTACCATGGTACGAAGTTGCGAAATGGAGACTCGAATCTCTTTGATTTTTTTTTAAAAAATATTATTATATATCATGAATTTAAAAGAATAAAACGGACAATATTTCCAAATACTTCACAAACGCTTTAGAATGATTCTAAATGTTATTCCGAATATTTATAATTTTATTGAAAAAAAATAAAAGCTTTAATTTGACAGTCAAAAATTTTCTGTCATCTCCGATAAAAATTAATATGATTGCACATTGAATATTTTCAGCAGAATAGTTTTTAAAAAATTTATAAACAAATTCTTTCAGATTTCTTCTTAATCATACAACTTTTTTTAATCAAGGTGTTGCTGAATGAAGGTCTGAACTGATCAGATTAATTTTTTTTATGAAATCAAATTGGAAAGTTATTTGCCTATCCTCATATTTAAAAATCCACAAAATAGTGCAAAAATAACTTGTATTCTTATAGATTTTATATTTCAACCAAATAGCTTACACATATTTGACTAGCGTAAATAATTTGCGGGGGCATTAATATCACATATTATGCTACGATGTATAGAACATTTTGCTCGACACAATATCAATAATTATTTTTAAAATGTATGATTTTAACTTCAGTCGTCTTTATGGCGCATAGTCTTATTCTTTAAACATAAATGTGATACATATTGTTTGATTGACTTGGTGTATATTTTATGAACGAGCGTAACTTAAATCAGAAACTGCCATTTTATTGCATATGACTGGTGTGTAGAACAATAATTGCATACATGCTGAGGTGCTGAAGTTCACGGTATCCCTTCGATAGTCCACCGATCCGAACTTATTCTGTATTCGGCTTTTTCACTCAAACTTTTTTGTCATCCAAAATATTATGTTGCTATTACTATTTTTTACATATTATATATATTTTTACGTATTTGTTTTACTCATACAGTTCGAGTTGATTGATATTTGAGAATTTAATGAGTGACAATATAGTTAAGCCAATGATGACGTAATCTCTATTTACGTATATCTTTTTGCGTAATCTCTATTTACACGCAAACAATCCAAATTTGAAAGTTCTCAGAAAAAGATTAACAAATATTCTTTCATCTGAATGTGGTCCAATTTTGTGGACACGCAAACGTTTCTTATATATAAATTTTTATGATTCTTAGTTTTCGAATTTGTTACTTCGCAAAACTGTGAAGAAGTTTTATTTTTTATTAAATAAATCAGCAAAAAAAAAAAAAAAACTTCGAATTTATCTGGAAAAGAATTAATAAAAAAAATCAATATTAATGAAGGTATTTGGATAGTTCTTGTTTTCAATTTGACAGAAATGTTCGAAAAATTACCTAAAAAAATTTCATATAAATAATTGAATTAGAATGTTGGATCTAGGAATTTTTAGTTTCAATTTATTCACTTTTTCAAAAAGGTGACAAATGTTTAAAAAAATTTAGAACGGCAATTATTTGCTTTTTTTCGAGGGTGCAAGATCCCCCCCCCCCCAAGTTTTAGAAGCGTACTAGTAGGAAACAGATGCGAAAATATTTCCAAAATGACACAATACATACGTTTTGATCACAAAAGTATTATAAATTCCAAAAATTAGTTGTCATTTAACCCCATAAGAAATTTTAAATACATGCAATTAAACACACTCCAATAGTTTTAATGAAATTCTTATTATTTTTCATACAAACATTTCCCGGAAGACTGATCATTTCATGTTTGTTAACATCAAGTCATAAGCTTTTTCTTTGAATATTCTAAAATGGATTGCAAATTTAAGCTTCATATTTCATACAATTGCATTGTGCCTAGCTCTATTTCATAGTAATTATAAAATCATAAAAAAAAAAAAAACGTAGCATTCATAAGAATTAATTTTTTCATTTAGAAGTGCCTTTCCAAAGGGAATTTTAAATTATCATTTGACCTTTAGTGAAAAGCATTAAAGTGAGCTCTGAAAAGAAATCTCAAAATTAATTTTAAACAGCCATTTTTTATTTATACTTTGTAATTTGATTTTCACTCCCACTGAAAAAATAATAATAAATTAACTTATTGTCCTTCTGAATTCAAAGGCCTTTATATTATTACAGATTTTTTAAGTCTCTTTCCTACTCTCAAAGGCAATTTAAAATTCTTAAGGAAAGCGTATGACCGAGAAGCAAATCAAAGAAAATATGAGAAAGAAAAAAAATCGTTTGGTCCGCTTTTTGACATAAAAAGAAATAAAGTTGGGAACAGACTGTGGAAATAATTATAAACTTGACATAACTGAAATATGATTTTCATGCGCATGGATGGCTCTCAAAGAAGACCAAGACACCTTCCGAACAGCAGGCCCTGGCAGACGCCAAGACTCCTTTTATTAGACTGTAGGGAGGTGTTAGAAGGTTAGGACGAAAGCCGGGAATAACTCAGCTCCATCAAGCTGCATAAGTAAATACTTGATAAAAAAAAATGCGGCTGTACCGTTTAACGCTTCAAAGCTTCTCAATTCAAATAAAATTTAGTTAAGGGTAAAATTTAGTTTCGAGAGAATTTTTTTTTGTCTTGTGTAACAGGGAGATAATCGGAAGAAAATTGATTTAAAAAAAAAAAAGCCGCACATATTTTCAGCTTTGTGGAATTTTTTTGTTTAGTTTTGGACTTTTAATTCATTGTAGAATATATGCCAGGAATTGATTTTATACAAGTGCTCAATGGATTCATTAAATCATCGTCCAAGTAATTCCATCAAGAAATATGCGTGACGCTCATTTTAAAACTAAATTATACATAGCTTAATAAAGTATTTTTTATGTTGAGTAAATAATATAATTTTTTTGAGTGACCTCTTTCATAAGTATAACATAGGCAATAAAAGGAAATCTGTTGTTGAAAGCAATAAAACAATATGAATGACTTGTATGAAACATTACAAGTCGCATGGTCTTATTATTGGAAGTATATTTTGCATTATTTATAAAAAGAAAAATCAACTCCTTTTGTGCATTTAAAGTAATACAAAAACTTATTGTTCGTAGCAATACGCGATTTGTATGTTGTTATTCGCGCAGCAGTGTTACTATGCTGATTTAAAAATGTTTTCAACAAAAACCGTTTCTGCACACATTCAACGCATTTTTTCTTTGATTTAATTCACTGGCAAAAAGTTCCGTAGAGAGGTGTTCCAATACTCTGTTGCCAAACTGACTCGCCTCCCTTGCGAATATTAGTCTAAGAATTTTCGAGCAAGACAATTCGCGCACTGCAGTATTGAGAGCAATATAACCCTCGTTTCGATCCTTTTGACATAATGTGAATCTTGATTTTTTTATGAACTTTGAATAATTTAATAATTAGGTAATAAAATAGTAATAATAAGATACCTAAAATAATAAGATTATAAGATAAAATAATAAGACATTTGTAAGTAATTTGATAAAAAAAGTAAACTTCAAGTAAATTCTGATTATTTTTCTTACATTCCTTGCTCTGTTCATAAAGCGTTTCTCAACTGCAAATAATCAATAAAAAATTATGAAACTGTAAGGTTAAAATAAATTTACTTGCAGAATATATTATTTATTTGCCAAAAAATTAATGATACGATATTTTTAATCATTTTATTAATTAACATTCATTATACTTTATTTGTTTATGTATCTTCAAATTTGGCGCTAGCGAAAAAAAAAAAAAAAAAGAATTCTGCAACGGAAATACATTTAAATTCTGGCTTCCAGCAACCGAAGGTGCAGTCGAAAAATATCATCGTCCTCCTCCCTTCATAGCATTGGAAGGCATACTTTAATTACTGTGCACCTACAATAACAGAAATCGGTATTCGAAATTGTAGTATTCTTTAAGTTTTCTTCGCTCTATAATAAGTGACTTGTCATTTTTCACTGCATTTCTTCTAAAAATTCAAAACTCCAAACGAAAAAGTATTAGAATGTTGTTGATGGTAAATATCACTCGCTAAGTAAAATGAATTATAGGTTATATTTATGCACTAAAAGGTGGGGGGGGGGGTGTAGTTTCGCCATGCATATGCAATTGGGTGAAATTTTGAATTTTGTATAAAAAGAAATTATATATTTATAATAAAACAGCATAAATAATTTGATAGCAGTTCTAAAATTCACCATAAAAGTGCTGCAAAAATAAAAATGAGCCTAAAAAAGTATTTTTAACACTAGGTTTACAGACATATACCTATCTCTACGAATACGCATCAATCTGATACATGAACGAATACATATATTTAAAGAAAAACAACCACTTAGAAAGCAATATAATTAAACACTATAAGTAAAAAAAAAAAAAAATTGAAAATATGAGATATAGATTTATAGAAAGTTTTTATTGTTAAATAATATTTTAGTACGTTACTTCAATACTCTACATTCATTCCGCGAATCTTTCACATAAATACTCAATTTTGTTTGTACATTTTCCGCAAACAATCTTTTCGCATTTTTTACAGGTGCTAACAGCAACTACAACTTTCAAAATGTTTTCGCACTCTAAAACAATTCACGTTCTGTGTTCCGTTCTTTCTGCTGCTGCGTATCGTTTCATTTGAGATATCGAGATTTAGTCGGTGCATTCATATTTATTATTATTGTACTTTTCGCATGGGTAAAACCAATTAACTAAAAATTCTATTTACATTACGATCGCGTCAAATTGACGCACATCCGCAGAGATATGTATACCACATAGTGAATTTCAATATTTCAAAACTTTTGAAGAAAACAGACTTCAATATACATTTACCTCGTTCAACGGATAAAAGTCATGCAAGAGATAAAATAAAAATGCGAACGGTTTTTGTAATTTTTCTAAAAAAAATTCAAAATGCGTCAAAATGACACGTCCCGTAAACCTAGTGTTAATGTCAAGGTTTTTTGTTTTGTTTTGTTTGTTTGTTTTTCACGAGGATTACATATCCTAAATTAGCAATAGCAAGTTGAATATGGCAATCCTAAGGGAAGATGCGATTCAATGTTTAGGATGCAAAACACGCGATTCAGAAATGAAAGAAAGAATAACTGGAAATAATTTGCTGCGCTCATCTTTCAACTGCTTCGGAGCAGAACAGTGCGAAGTTCGAACAGCTGGATGAATTGCGCATTCATTTCGTGTTGATCAGTGGTCTGTCTTGTCATTTATATTGGCTTTAAATGCATCCATCACCTTAACATTAACAGAGAGGTTCTTAATCGTATTGATTTCCCAACTAACCTTCTTCGCTTGTTGACCCGCGTAGGCTTGGTGGTAAGGTCTGGGCTTCGGAACCGGAGGGTTTCAGGTTCGAGACCCGATTCCACCGAAGAACCGTCGTGTAAGGTGGTCTGTTGCACGTTAAATCCGTCTTGACCAAACGTCCTCCCGCTGGTGTGGAGTGGGGGGTGCCAGCTCAGATGTCGTCCTTGTCATCTGACCGCGGTTCAAAATTACGAGGTCCGTCCCAAAATAGCCCTAGTGTTGCTTCAATCGGGACGTTAATATAATTAAACTAAACTTCTTCGTATGTTTGTTTTTATTCGCTCAATACAAAAAAATTAGCTGAAATTAACCATACTTCAATTCATACGACGGACATATAAGGAAAGTTACGAATTTTGATTATTTGTACTCCATAGCAAAAGTGTACCTGAATTTGTCTCGAATTTTAATTAAATTTCCTTGATTATCCAAATCTTATTTATACCTAAAAGTAGCTCATATTAAAAACATTAAGAAATGTTTTAAAAGTTAAATAAAACATTTTAAACTTTCAGCTTCTAGTGTGGATATTGACTCAAAATTAAACTCAATAGTTCCGATATTTGCCTCCTTGTCCCAGATAGAAAAATTGATTTGGATTCAAATTCTACTTTACTTCAAGTTAAAAGAAGAAGGAAAAAAATGTTAAACTGGATTTAATTTTTCTGAAAGTTGTTTCCAAAGAAATTCCTTTTTAAAATTTTAATTACAAAAAAAAAGTCATTTTATATAACCAATATTAGAAAATAGGCCTCAAGGGAAGCAGAAAAATGAATCGTTTGTAATTTTTTTTATCTCTTTGAGTTTTTAATTTTTTTAAATAATTCATTATTTCATTTATTCGACATTTAATTTCATTTACTTACTAGCAGAACCCAGTAGTAAGAACGAAGTAACTTAAAATAAAGCTGTGAAAAAAATTGGAAGTCATTTTCTCGGAACTTCCATGTATTGAAAATGTATTCCATGTATTCCATGCCATCATTCTTGTATTTGAAATTCTTGAAAACTTTCTTGTCTTTATTTTTCCAAAAAACATCATGTTTCTTATTTATTTCATTTCTTAGACATGTACTAAAAATTAAATTTTTCTAGGTTTCGTTAATAATGAGAATTGACTTCATTTTTTAATTTAAACTTTTAGAAAGTCAATAAGCGTTGATAGAAGGCCCATTTTTTTTCCTACACGCGTAACGTGTTCGTTTAGGTAAGGGAAATTAAATATTAATATTAATTCATTACTGTGAATCCTTACTTATGATATTATAAATATATTATATAAAGAAACGCTCATATATTTTAAACTTTATTATTATAATTACGTTTTGCGACGATTTTACGACTGTTTGTTAATTTATTATCAAGTTTTGATTTTCGGACTCATGGATCTACTTCACAGACTTTGAAACTAGAATGATCCATTATAGAGACATGCATCATTACAATGAAAGCATCATTTGTCCTTCAAAAATTAATATTTCTGTGAATAAATTATATTCCAAAATTGAAAAATAGCTCACTCCTTCTTTTGCTTTAGCATCTCAAGAGAAATTTTTTTTAAAAAAATAGGTGCAAAGTATGTATTTTAAAAAAAAAATCTCCTACCAAATGTTAAAATTCAGATAAAATAATTCTTTAGCTCAATTTTTAAAAAAAATTAAATATTTTTTTTAATTTTTGAAAAACAGAATGTTAATTTAATTATGTTAATTAATAGAAGTAAAAATCAGGGCAATCTGTTCGAAAATTATCTATCATCCGAAATCTTTAACGAAGTAACTAATTAGAGTGAAGGATTCCGATCTTCTTAAGGCTAGGATTTAAGAATCGAAAACTGTACACGAAAGAGCGTGCTTATTATTGCTCACTCCCTTTGTAGCAGCCTGCAGATTGCACGACGGTCATTCTGTTACCACGATCTACTTCGATGTGCTCTGGATCTGAGATGTAGACCTGGTGGAGATGTTTTAGCAACGGCAACGTCGTGATGTTTCGGAGTTCCGCGATGTGACAAAGTGGTCACGAGCACCTCCACATCATAATTTGGAATATTTACTTTAATTTGTTAGTTTAGGGAAAAGTTAAATTTAATTGAACTAGTTAGGGCGAGCGCAATAAAGCTCTAACGTCATGAAATTTGGTATTTAATTTTGTATTTATAAAGTTTTTGGAATAATTAATGAAATTAAAATAATAAGATATATTATTTATGGGGTAATAAGAGATTTTAATGGATTTACGTTGCACGTGCCTTTTACTATGGGGACTGACTTTTAATTGGACTGATTATAAAAATTTCAGAAAATTAAATATGCGTGTTATCTTGGTATATACATCGTAGCTATCTTGGGCCTAAACAGTAATAATTTTGAGAATTTTAAGCCTCCAGATTGGCAACTGAGTTAAGAGGTCCTCAGCTTTTTTACGGCTGGGAAATTAATATAGACATTGTCTATTGCAGCTCTAGGTCTTTTCCTAGAGCTGGGTAATGCAGGATCATATGCAGGTAAATTGAGTAACTCGTTGCGAATCTGGGGTAATTTTTCAAAGAACTTAATTGACGTTCTTTTAATAAATTCCGAAACAGGTTCAATTTTGAGGTCGTTATGAATAATTTTTCCTCTGACATACCAGGGTGCGTTGACAATTTTCCTCAGTTGTCGGTTCTGAAAAACTTGCAACCTCTTTATGTTTGTTGCTGATGTCGCCCCCCATATTTGGGAGCCGTGCATCAGTATTGGTCTTAATATAGCTTTGTAGAGCAGAAGCTTGAGCCTAATCGATAGCTTGCTCCATGGAGAAATTAAGCTGTTGAGTTTAACACTCATTTTAGTAGCTTTGGTGAGGGCTGCTTTAATATGACTATTAAAGCTTAATTTTGCGTCTAAAACTAACCCTAGGTATTTATGATGTCTTAGCCAAAAGGAGGTGAAGACCGTCAGGACTCATTCCTATTGGTTGTTGAAGGGTGTGGGGTGAGGGGGGTATGCTACCTTTGGACTTGGAAATTTTTGGCACTATAAGACATTAGAGAAGGGGGATGTTTGAGCAATTTTGATTGAATTTAAGAAAGTGCGTGAGACATACTATATGCCATGAACATAAAGGAAAGAGTTAATAATTTAATGAAAGTCACAATAGGGGTTTAGAGAAAAATAGTACGGGGTCTTTTAGACTTGTGATTTGGTATGTACTTTGGAATTTTAGCTATTGCTTCATTTCCGTTGTTGTCCATGTTTTTGAAGAAGTGAGTTGCCAGTTTTTTGATAAATATTTGTGAGGAGGGGAAGCCGAGTGCTTTACACATATTTGTATTAGGCATAAACCCTAACATTCTGCATAGTTTTTTTGATGAAGTTGTTTTGCTGTAGTTTAATTATTATTAGGTTGGTCTTGGAAGCATATCCCCACATTATGCATTCATAGGTGAGTACTGGACGCAAATAGACAGTGTAAATAAGTATTTGATTTTGGCTACTCATTTTGGAGTCTCAAGAAATGAAGGGGAATCATTTACGAGTTAGGGCTCAAAACTTTTTAGATGCTTCAGTAAAGTAGGTTTCCAAGTTAATTTTTGACACCTAAGTCTATTACGCCTGTTTGCATTCCTTAGACCACGGGACAATTTGGTTTTTAATTTTAACGGGGGGGGGGGGGGGATTTAGTTGTACATCCATTTTTAACGAAGAAAATTGCTTCAGTTTTACTGGCGTTAACTTCTATTTTCTGTTTAATTAACCAGTCTTCAGGAGACTTAAGATATCTGTTTAAAGCTATGGTGATGAAATTTGGATTTTTGTTCCTAGCTAGTACTGCCGTTTCATCTGCTTACATACAGAATATAGTGTTCAATTGTTTGGGGATATCATTAATAAAAAGGGGAAGAAAGAAAGGGTCCAAGTTTGGATGCTTGAGCAACACCTGCTTAGATTGGTTTGATATTAGAGTATGCATTATTAATCCTGATTTTAAAGGACCAATTACTCAGGTGTCAAATAATAATTTTGACAAGGAGTGGGCGAATGTTATAATTAATGAGTTTGTAAATAAGGCATTCTTACCAAACTCTATAAAAAGCTTTCTGTGTGTCAAGGAAAACGGCTGCAGTTTTTTTTTTTTTTTTTTTTTTTTTTGCTTTTTTCTCAAAACCTTCTTCACTAAATTCGACTGCTCTAATTAACTGGTGCGTAGTAGAGAGATTTTTCCTGAAGCCGAATGACTCCGGAGTGAGAATATTTTCGACTTCCAGGTAATTATTTGCCCTGTTGAAAATACAGTGTTCAGCAATTTTGCTAACAGGTGTGAGTAGGGATATTAACCTATAACTCACAGGATCAGTGGGGTCTTTTCCTAGTTTTAGTATTGGGATAACTGCAGCAATTTTCCGTGCAGACAGGAACTGTCCTAAAATTAAAATATTATGGATGATGTTAATTAAGAATTTTATAAAGTTGTCGGGTAGAGATTTAATCATTTTATTATCTAAACAGTCTAAACCAGGATGCGTCTGAAGGCGGGTACAACGGTTAGTTTCCTTGAATCCCTCCTCATGATAAGTTTCAGGCTGCCATCTGCTGGAATTCTTTAACACTTTCTCTTTCTCACATATAGAATTGAATACTTTTTATTTCATTTATATTTTTACATTCGTATGCAAAAAATTAAAAAGTTCTTTTGGAATGAAATCAAGATCAAAATATAAAATATGTCTCTTGTTTTTGCTTCTGTAATAATTTTTTTTTGTTTACTGAAAGTAATCATAATTTCTTCAATCAAATGCAAAACATTATAAAAATGAAAACGAAGGAAATCTTATTTTAGTAAACAAATTAAAATTTAATGAATTGAAATGCATGAATAGTAATAGTAAAAAAAAAAAAAAAAAAAAAAAAAAAATTCCAATAATGTTTTTTACAAATATGCCTAACGTTTAGGGGTATCGTCTGTAAAATGATAAGCGGCATAATATTTTTATAAGAATTTTTCAAAGTATTGCTAGTTCACTTTTTTATTTAAATAAATTTTAACATTTCTAAAATGCATTCAATTTTATAAATGAATCCCTTAATACTCAACAAGATTGAATTATGAGACACAGTCAGCGAAATATTTTTTAAGAAACAGCTAAGAACAAGTTTAACAGTTTTTCCATTGGCAGTATTTAAGAATCTGAGGGAATTTATTATGGATGAATTTTCGGGTCATTTTTGTTTTCTGGTTTTAAATAAACAGTCCCTGACTTATTTCCTTCTATTTCAGGATTAGTAATTTCGATTGTACATTATGATTCGCATCTGTGCAGCCTGATTATTTGAGCTACTTTAAAATGAAAGTTAATGAAAAAATATTCGTCCGGTTTTTCTTATTCCCATGCGTCAAGTTATACAATTCGGAAAATTTTTATTCGAAATACAATTAAAGTTGTGTAACATAATTAGCTCACTGAAAATTAAGTAAGATGTACTTTTAAAAATTTTTCTATGGATTTTCTTTTCTGATGGAATTTGTTTTCTAATTCAGAATAAAATTTTTTAAGTGATAGTCATTTAGTCAGTTTGATTTCCATTATAGTTTTGTTTTTAGCATCATTATTATCATTTGTCGACTCATCGCATTCATTCTGAGATATGATATAGATACAGATTCAAGGAAATTCCACAGGCATTTAAAACAATAATATGGACTATCTACTCGTCTATTCAAAAAAAATTATCTAATTTTGAATTTACTTGTAAAAACTCGATTTTAAGGAATATATTATGTCCATATGAAACAGAATCATCATTTCCTTCGAGGAAAACTTTTTTTACGATTTTGAAGGCAACCCCCTCCCCCAATAACTACATTATTTCAGTTAAATGCCAGTAAATATTTAGAAAAATTATCGATATAAGACACAAAATGTCACTGTAACCCAAACCAAATTTGGAACATTTAATATATGAATAAGCAAGCCATAGATAGTATAATTTTTTATTCACACAGCTATGATATGTTTTGATTTAAAAATTGTATATATGAATCGTTAAGCAACCTAAGACAGATTTTTTAAGAAAATTATGTAAATAGAATCAGATTTATGTGGACTTTTATTGGATTATCTTGTTTAAGGGTGAAATACACAAAGGTATGAAGAGACCTTTATAAATTTCGATCTTTAAAATTTTTACAATTTGGTTGAACAGTATTTTGAAATAAGATTCTTTTTATAGTATGAAATTATTAATGTTATCATATATAATTATTATTTATATTATCGAAATAATATATTAACTTTAGTGTTAAGTTCTTTAAACTCTTAAAAACTATATAGTTTTGGGTGCCACAAACACTACATTCTGCTGTGCCTTACTTATAACAATACCAATTTGGAAAACAATTTTCTAATGAAGGAGAATTTATGATTTTTTAATATAATCGATGTTTGTTTCTTGTACTAAAACTTTCTCTGAAAAAATGAAATAAAGTTCCAATAAAAATAACATGTAGACCTTACATACTGGAATATAGTTGACTGACAGTCAAAAGTCGGGTTAAAATCCTTTTTCATCGATTCCTTTATTTCTGTTTTCATTCGTTTTTTTTTTGTTAGATACTAAAACTTAACATTATCGGCATTTTTTTAATCAAATTTATGAGTTTTTATATTTTAGAATCTACGAAACCAATGATTTCATTTCTCTTTTATGTGCTTCTTAAATAATTTTTAACAACAACAACAACAAAAACTTTTTTTGAAAGTGGCAATTTATTTATTTGCTTTACAATTAAAAATATTTTAAAGAAAAAAAAATTAGTTTATTGAAAAAGCATGAATCAGTTGAAATAAATCATTTTTATATATAATAATTATTATAATTTTAATTAATTATAATTTTTTACATTAAGGAGAAATCTAGGTTACACTGAAAACGAAATTAATATTATACTAAAAATTCAGAAATTCTAATAAAAGAAACTGTTTTCTTTACCACAATACCACCCAAATCACTGATGATGTATAAAAATCATTGATATATACTTTATGCCAATATTTAGATTTTCTGTTAAACCTTTTAAAAAAAGTATTCGCATTTGGATATATTTCTATGCATTATCCCAGATGTATTTAAAAATCCATGATGGGAAATTTATCAGTGGCAATTTATTTAATATATACCTTGAACTTTTAAAAGGACTTAAAAATAAGTGATACATCAGTTTTAAAAAATTGGGCATTCTTTGGCAGCAGCGAAGTTATCACACTAACAGGGCAAAGACAATTTGATTATGTGAATATCAAATCTTTTCACTCATGGAAAAATATATAACAGTAATTATGATTTTAATCCATCATCACATATGGAATTTGAGAGAGAGGCGCATTAGGCTCTTGTGAAATGCTAAATTCTCTGCTTGTGACCAGCAAGTCTCGCAGCAACAATTGGAGGGGGGGGGGGAAGGCTTGGGAGCTTTACCTAGAATATGCATCAGTTTATAAAGCACTTTCCCTATGCATAGTTGAATCCTTGTTTTTTAGCTTTAATTTTATAGATTTTCGTATCGATTATTACTTTCTATTGTGATCTAGGACCTATAACCTGTAAAATCATATCAAGAATTGAATCACTCCTCCCTTTGAAAAGTATTGATAACCGGTATTTGTGACATTTTGTTAATGATTAGATAATAACAGTTCGTAAAATATTTGCTGTCCCTACTTTTGAATAGTTAGAAGGATCATTGGCAAAATCTTGTTTCAAGTTATAACAAGCTTGTAAACTTCAACTTCAACTTCGCACATTGTTTACATAATTTCGAGATTTTCGTTCAGAAGCACACGCCGAAAAACAAACTTTCATCCCTTTCTTCGAGAGTTTGAAGAGTTTTAGTTGAAATTCGAAATCAAATGGAAGGAATTCGAGATTTCTAGTATGTTTATTTTCGTTTTTCTTTATTTATATAAGGAGTGTAATTGTTAAATTTTGAATCTACAGTAAAGTTAAATTTCATTTTAAAACAATAAAAACTATTTTTGAATTTGAGTGAGTTTGAAGTTAAACCATTGTCTAATTCAAACTTCAGAGTAGCAATGTAAAAGTTTCTTTTACTATCATTGAGTTCATTCATTTAAATTAATTTTTATTGTCATTCTTGTTTAGTTATTTATATTTGAATTTCTTCATTTTATTCAGAATTCAGTACTTTTGTTTTTAAGGATATTTTTTGATGTGTTTGCATTTCTGTCCTTGTTTGGGTATAGTGAGATTGCATTTGGGTGAACATAATCAAATGCTTTATCAATATCATTTGTTAAAATAAATTGAAAAGAAAATAATTTATGATTTTGTTGTACATTCAGATTCATTTCTTTTGATTCAAATTTAATATATCTATTTGTAAAAATTATATTTTATAAAAATCCAGAAAGATTCACTTTATTTACTCTGAGTGATTTTTTTTAATTTTAAAATTGCCATATAAATTGAAAATTACAAGATTATAATTATGTGATAGCTATCAAAATGAATTCAGGAACAAATCGATTGAAATTTTCTAAGAATGAAAGGTTATATTCTTCCTAATTCTTTTTCAAGGAATTTTACAATTATATATTCGTTCTTTTTTAACTAAATATAATAATTATTTGGTTTCATATATCAGGATTTTTTAAATTTTATATTATATGAAATTTATATTCTAATCCATAATAGTCTAGGAATTTATTTTTTTAAATAGGTTCATATAGTATTAGGAATTGCAATTATAAAATAAAGAAAGAAAGAGAGAAAAAGAATCTCTTCTCATATGGGAAATTTATGAATTTATTACAATTAAATCAAATATTGTGGAAAATTTTGCTTCTCTTTTTTAGATTGGAAAAGGATAGCATATCTATTGGCCTGACTGTTACATTCCAATATGTCTCTCTTAAGTTATATTATTAATACTAGTATTTGGGGAAAAAAAATGGCATTAGAAAGTTAATTGAATCACTTACTTAGTACTATTGATTAAATAGAGCCTATACCTTTACCTTATGCTGTGAAAGTGATGAAGTAATTTGATGAAGGTAGCTATGTTTCTGTAATAATACCAAACTAAAATTTAGATTTAACATTTTTTAAAAACGAATTTTATCATCCTTGATATCGATTAATTTTCTTACTTCAATTAAGTTTCTAAAATACAAGTACATTTTTAATTTTATTTAAAGCATTCTACTATATTACTATTATCCATTATATACTATTATATATATATATATATATATATATGCATTTTTTCACGATTCCTTCCCTAATTATATAGAATTTTATTCTGTGAAATACTATATTTTTTGTAACACTTCTGAGTAATTATATAATTTAATAGTGGCTCTAAGCTTACTTGGTAACATTAAGATTTATGCTAAGATTAATAAGTTTAGTTATACATAATGCAACCTTCTTAGTAATATATCTTGTGGGTTTGTTGATTGAATTCAGGGGAAGATATAGTTTGCAAGTATTCATTTGTGCTGCAATATTTTTCAGTATGTGCTTAAAATGGGGTAGTATAATCGCACACACTAAAAAATATTGTATGCATTTTAAAATTAGGCTTACAATTTAGTGGGAAATGATTTTTTTAAATTTTATTAAATATAAGCTTGAATTTTTAGATGTATGTGTTTGATTAGGAAGATTAATGTTTTTTCAAAAAAGATTCTTAACAAATTTATATTGATATGTCTTTTGAACTAAGTTTGATTGTAATAATTATTTTTCAGCTTTTTTTAAAATTTTGCCTAAGCTTAAAAATGTTTTGGCTGAACAATTCTAAAATTATATTATAATTGTGAAAATGTAACAAAACTCATTGCTGTATTTGTAATGATATGCATGTTTTTACTTACTTTGCTGAACATTCTAATTAACTTTTTCTTGTCTTTTGTTTGAAAAAGTCAAAAATAAATAAAAAGTCCCATCAAACCAACAAATATAAGTCCCACTGGGAAAGAGAGGAGAGAACTTTCAGATTTTAGTAATATTTTTCAGAAACGATTCCAAGTAATGAATCTTTTCTGATGAAATAATGCCAATATTTAAGTTCAGCTATGATTGGGACTCTTCCAGTAGAAAATTATAAAGTTTGCTTTATTTATATTTTTACTTAACAATATTCAATAACAATTAACAATGTTTTTTGAATTCTTTCTATTTAAATTTCTGCTATGAAGATAAAATAATTTTCCTTTGTGTTCCACATTTTAATTAAAAACTGTATATTATAAATAAAATTGCAAATGATATTAATTACTTGTTTATTTTTAGGGACATTTCTAATCATTTGATAATTGTTGTGAAACAGCAGTTAATATTCCTGCAAAATTGAAACAGATTAAATTACAGAAACTATAAAAAAAGAAGTTATGAAAGGGAAGAAGAAAGTAGGTAAAGTGGTTACCTTCGCATTAGTTGATGATACTGAATCAAAAGAGGAAAAAATGGATGTAGATACAGAAACTATCAAAGATGTGGATGAAGAAAAAGGTGATTTACATCTTTTTTATTAGTAAATTTCTATCATGATTATAATTTATTTAGTATCTAAACACTGTCTTACTTTCTGTCATCTCTGACTACTATGAGTTAGCTGTAATAAATCTGGTAGTGAAGGAGACTTTTTTCTCCAATCAGTCTGGTTATGGCACATAATTTCTTTCAATAAATCTGCTAATGAAACATAAAAATTTTATTTTGTTGATGTCTTTAAAAATTATATATATATATATATATATACAGTGGCAGTCAAACGTATTCATACACCGAAGTTTGAAGTGATCATCGCTTCATAGTATTTTATTTATTATACTATGCCATTAAACACAGATACCAGGCCTTGTATCCTTTATTTTTGAGCAATTTCATCAAAAAACGTTTTGTTGTAAAACAATTACAGAAAAAAAATATAAAAAATAGAAATTAATTATCAAAACTTTTGTGTCAAAAATATTCGTACACTTAAGAAATGTCCCTAAAATTATATAATTTATCACATTTTAATACTTAGAAGGATACCCCTTCGCCTTAATTATTGCTTTCATTCGACTTGGCATTGAATCTACTAACTTTGTGATATCTGGTGTAATTGATGCCCATTCATACACCCCCAAACTAGAATGTTACCTCTGCCATGATTTACTGTCACACTCAAATTTTTTGGTTGTAGCTCTGCATTCTTTTTACGCCGCACTATTTGTCCGCCATGAGATCCAAACACGTTAAACTTGCTCTCACCCGAGAATATAACCCTGTTCCAGAAATCAGGATTTTTATTAACATGTTGTTTGGTGAAAAACATACATTTCTGTCTATTAACTTCCAACACAAAAAACTTTTTCCGAGATACTCGACCATGGAATCCTGATTTGTTAAAAGTGCGGTGTATAGTATTTACCGAAATTGAAATTCTCTGTTTGACGAGTTCTGCTTTAACTACCAGGGCACTCAATTTTGGATTTTTCTTAATCAATCTTACAAGTAAACGTCTGTGCTTACTGCTGAGTATTTTTGGACGTCCACTTCGTGGAATATTTCGTGGAGTATTGCGTTGGCAATGTCGATCTATAACACTCTGCACTGTAGATCATTGTCTTCCAATAGCAAGTGATATCTTTCTTAAAGAGTTACAGTTATTATGTAGTTTCATTATCAGTTTTCTTTCAGCAAGAGAAGTTTCTTTTCCCTGCCGGGCCATCTCAACTTAAAGCTGTATGATTAACAACAAAAAATGCGAGTTTTAAAGCTAGTAAACATAAGAATGAAACAAATAATGCGGTAAAAGTTAGAATAACATAACATCTTGTAAAATATATTCCCACAAACGATATTTGGCACCCAAATTGTCTTAATTTTATTATTTTACAACTTGAAATGTGGATGTTTGAATACTTTTGAAGCATGAGGTTTAGTGGCGAGATTTCAATTCTCTCTCTATCGAGAAGCTCTTTATGACCAAATTTAAAAATTTCCTCTTAAAAATTCAAATCATTCATGCAACAACTTTTGCGCAATTTCAATTTTTATTCACTTTTGAAGTTAGTAATTTAAGTGTACGAATACTTTTGACTGCCACTGTATATATATATATTTGTAGCAATTTTAGTTTGAAATTTTTTTCCTTTAAATTATTAGGTAGAATTCTTCTGTTTTTTAGACTTTTAAAAGAAACATTGTAGCATTTCCCTTCAAATCTCTGTTACTGCTTGGTTTTCTACAATATAATCTTTATAAAAAACTTTTTATGGAAGAAATTGTTTAAACCTTCAGCAAACACTCATATTTTTTTACACATTAGTACACACATGGGTCAAGTATCAAGCATTTAACCTTTTTCTTATTGACTATTTGTATATAAATAAGATGTGATCAGAATTTATAAACATTTTTTATGCAAATATGTGCTATTTTAAAACAGAAATGCAATTTTTAATATAAATACCAAAATTGTAATTTTTTTCAATATTTTTTCTATATTCATTTCCTTTTCCTCTCTCCCATTCATACAAAATTAATTATTCATAAAATAAGTAACTTTTTTTCCCCGCATAAAGATATTAATATAGCTAGAAAACTATATTTTACACATAATTTACATATGAAATTTTTTAAGGAAAAAAAAGCTGGAAAATTCAAAAGTTTTGTCTTTTATTTTTATATGCATACTCAAAAAACATTTTAATAATTTCTCATTCAGAATAAAAGGAATTTTTAACATAAACCTCTGAATCTATACTACTTACATTCATATGTTGCAATATCACAACATTGAAAGAACCTGAAAACTAGAACATGCAAAAGTCATTTTGACTCTAATACTCTGGCTAAAAAAAAAAAAAAGATACATTGTTTGATTGATTTTTGCTGTACTAATCTTTTTCTAAGTTTCCCATAAAACTACAGGAAATAAGAGATGTAAATTTTTATAAATTCCTAGAATTTCTAAACAAAAGAGAAAGGATGATGTCAAGACTTTATGTATGTGCTGATGGGAAATGAAGCAACTAAAAATTCAACTATATCTTATTATTGATGGTGATTGTGATTAATTTTATTTTAAAATTGATTCTTGATCAGTAAGAGTTACTTTTTTGTTGGAATGATGTAAATTTGTTTTAAAATTATATGTTCCAAATTCTTCAAATGACTCTTTTTTCTTAGTATGTGTTAATCAATCAGGTATGAAAATAAATTACAAAATATGCTTTAAATTTTTTATTTTTTAGATAGAGGTCGTATTTAAACACAGTCAAATTACTCATTTAATGAAATTATTTGTAATTCTATGTGAAAGTTTGTTTATTATGTATTTTAAAGTTTTGATCTTTCTGAGTTGTCAAATGTTGTTTACTTTCCATCAATTCTCTTTTGATGCAAGTGTCATTGCAAGATCTATGAATTTAGATTGAAAGAGAGGCTGATATGTATTCCTCCTCCCTCCCATTTTCTCACATTCTTTTTTTCTTTCTTTCTTTTTCTTTTTTCATAAGAATTTAATAAATGTTAAAAAAATACTTTATTCGTAGCTAGAAATTAAGGATTAAAAATGATTTACTTTAGAAAAGTTATTTTTATCTCATGATTGGTTCTGTAATTCTCTTCATATTTTAATTTAGTGCATAATAACTGCATATCTTAAGTAATTGTAAAATCTATGCACTTAGAGCACTGTAATTAATTTTTATACAAATAAATTCATGGAACCCATTCAGAATGCTAAATGTAAATTGCTTTATCAATTGAGTATTTGAAAAAAAAAAAAAAAAAACATATGACTTTATTTTGTAGGTTATATCAAACCTTTGGTGTTGAAAGTTGAACCAGAATGTGAAGATTTAGGTATGTTTCTATTTTCCTTTTTATTCAGTAAAAAATATTTTCTTTCAAAAGTTATTTTTATCGAAGAATAATATAAGTTTGTATGTAATTTTTGTGCAACATGTTTATTAACATAATTATTTCATAAATATTATTTTAATTTTCTGGCTTCAGGTGAATTTGGGGGAGGGGGCAAGAGGAGATTTAATAAATATATGTGTCAAATAGATATTTTTATTAATGGCATAAATATGAAACTTGTTAATATTAAAACCAACTTTGTTTTCTCAGGATTAATATGATCTTGGATAAAACTAAGAAAGTAAACATACATTTTCATCCGTTTTTTATGATAGAACTGTAAAATTTATGCAGAAAAGAGGTGAAAGAGAGATTATGATTCCTTTAATAGATGAACAGAAGTATTAAAAAGGCTGATTATTTAGATGGTGATGATTTTGAAGGAGTGATTATTTTTTTGTTTTAAAATACTTCATTATTCAGGAATTGATATAATTGCTGCTGATTAATCTTTTTTCAAACTTTGAAATGTTTGCCTTATTAAATGTCTTATCAAATATTAAACAAATATTTTATTTCATTATAAAAGTTGATAATTATTGGAAAGTAATTACATTATTCAGTTATTATTTATTAGTACTTTTCCATTAGATTGACAAAATGAATGCTGATGTAGCATGTCATTTTTTGCTCTATGTAGAATCTGTTAAAATGTGTAGAATAGCCACTATTATGACATTTTTAAAGACTACATGTATAGTGGTTGTAAATTTTGTGTTTTTGTCTTTTGATAGTCTAACTGAAAAATAATTTTTGTAATATAAAATTAAGAAAATATAATTATTGTAAGTATATAATGCATAAAATATAAAAACTTGAAATTTTTTTTTTAATTTAAACTCTTCAAAAATATTCTTACATGAATTATAAAATCATGGCTGTGTTATTTGAAACATAGAAATTATACATTGGCATTAATATACTTTCTCCTTAATTATTTCTGTGAAAATGATTATTTCTGTGAAAATGATGGCCATAATATTTTGCAAGCAAACTGAATTCAAATTGAAAAGCGATGTTTGTTTGGAAAGTTATATATTTTTCTTTATGACTGTAAGACATAAATAGATAAATTACCTAATTACAGACAATGATTACATTCTAAAATATCAGTAAGAATTAGCTTTGCCTTTCATGATTGAGGTGTAAGCTTTTTTGCCTACATGTAAGACTGTAATTGGGGGAGGGAGGAGTATTGATTTTAATTGCATGACATGGGCAAAAAAAAAAAAAAAAAAAAAAAGAAGCTTAAGTGCATATTTTTTTTCTAATTATGAAGTCTAGGTGTGCTTATTAATTCAAGGATTTATTTATTGTAAAATATTTTGTTTTATTAAATGGGAAGCAATGCTGTGTAAAGATGACCAGAGTACATAGACTTTGAGGCATTTTGCAAGTTTGTAAGCACTAAGTTTTTAAAACAATGGGCCAACATAGTCTCCAAAATCTAACAGTTAACTTCTTGTGTGGTGTCTGTTCCTATCTAATGGGATTTTTCATTCAAGTGGAATTTAAGATTAATTAAGGGAAAATGAAATAAGAAAATTATTTATTGACTTTTTTAGGAATAAAAGGAAGAATTTAAAACTTATTTTCCTTAAAGATATTTAAAAAATACATCTTGGTGTAAAAAAAAAAAAAAGAAGAAAAAAAAAACATTATTTTGATTGAATTTTCCTTTTAATATTGAATTTTTTTCAGATAGAAATATAAATTGTGGTTAATCTTTGTAACTCTGAACACTCAATAAAAATTAGTGAACAATTTTTTAGTCAAATAAATAAAACACATCCCAAATTTTAAAATGGTTAAATATTCATTTACAGCTTTTAATATATAAAAATTGCTAAAAGACAACAAAATCTCACATCAGTATTAATTTAAGGAATTTTTTTCAGAAAATTTAGTGTAATAATTGTAATTTCATTAGTAACTTTTTATTCTTTTGTTGTTTTTGCTCACAATTCCAAATATTCATTGTTGAGATTCACCTAATATTCATAAAAGTAATATGTTTTTATGATATCAACTAGCACCCACCCTTTTTATTCATCAATTATACAATTTAAACTATTTTTTTTCTTAAAATTCATGACTATTAGGCATTAATTATTTCATTTTATCTGGCATACCTTTTTGTCATTTCTTTTATTTTAGATAATAGAGAATTTAATTTATTTAAAAATGTTTCGCTCAAAATTTTTTAAAATCCATCTGTCAATTTTAATTTAGTTGTAAATGAACACCTTTACTTCTAATAAAAATAAATTACCTATTTTTATTTCAGTTAATCTTGTAATAGAGGGTATTGAAACTGGAAATGATGATAATGAAGAATTTGTTATAATGACACCAGAGGTAAGATGATTTAGAAAATTCAGATAGATTATTTATATATGAACTTACCAGATATTGAAATATATTTAATATTTTTAAATTTCTTAATTTATATTTTATTACAGGCTTTTACAAAGTTAAATATTTTTTTGAAATGGTTAAGTACCTTTTTTATATGCAAATTTCATACTTTTTTCTATGTTTTTTTTCTTCAGTTCATTTTTTTATGTGGTAATATTCTATAATTATAGATTGATTGGGGAGTAAATTTTCAGTATGTTATTCCACAATATTTAATTTCATTCCATGTTAATTTATGTGGTACACTCTTCTGAAAAAAATCTATTTTCTAGTTGTCACCATTTTGAATCATTAATTTTATAATGTTAGTGTTACTCATAATTACTGTTTTTTCAAAAAATATATTTAGGTCAAATGCTCTTGAACTTTTCTGATACTCTATTGTATCAAAAATATTATGCTGTGACCCCAAAGGGATGCAGTTAATGACAGATGTTGATGATTAAAAGATATTTAATTTAAAACATAACATTAATTGAACAAATTGTAATTAAAAATTTTCAATCAGGATGATTCTCCTAATTTTTTCCCCTTATCAATTTTGCAGAAACTAACCCTCTGAAAAATATTGCAACCTTAATTCATAGCAGACAAAAGCATGCTTATCATCTTAATTTTCTTTAATTTTTTTGTTATGTATTTAATGAATATTTTGAAATTTTTTTGATAATTGACTGAATGAAATCTTTTAATGGGGGAGTATTTAATGTTTTCTTTATGTCCTTGTTTCCCTTGAATCATCTCACTTTAGTAATCTATTTAAAAATAACATTCATCACTGTCATTGATATTAAAGTTCTTTTTTGCTGCATATAACCTTATTAGACATAGATAAGTGTAATAAGGTTTTAAGTATTTCTGTATATATAAGCATTATATATATAAAAATTCCAAACAATATGGGATTGCAAGATTTTTTATATTTAAGAGAATTATTGTAGAACTTTTGTTTTATATAATTGAAGCAAGATTTCCAGTTTAAATCTCTTCTAAAAGTGTAGTTAGATAGTAGATTTCCTGCTACCTTAAAACTTCTGTTTGATAGATTTTGATTTTAAGTTTATTTTTTTATTTAAGAAAAGAACAATTACAGTTTTTCATGCATTTATGGCAATTTTCCAATCATAAAACCAGATTTCAAGAATTTAGAGATGTTTATTGAGTTCATCTTTGATAAAGTTAATATTTATGTTTTTATAGAGCATTGTAATGTCATATGCATAAGTACTGAGTTTAGGATTTGTTCTTTTATGGAATATTATTTATGATTCAGAGGTAAAAAACAATTTTGTTCTCTCTCTTTACTTTTTTGCAGGTAATTTATTTCATCCTTTTTCTTGCATGCTAATGTGGATGAAGCAAAATTTGGAGAATGTTGCGTTGATTTTGGTCAGTGCAGTTTGTAAATTTGTAGATTGGTTCATGTAGCCATACTCTATCATAGGCCATTTGAGCACCAAGGAAAACTGCATTTATCTGTTAGAGCTTGAAGAGATATAAATTCTACTACTCTGGGAAGCTGATGAGTATTTGTTTCCGGTTAAAATTAAATTGAAAGAGGACCAGGATGTTGTTATCATAAAGGTATTTCAGTTTTTCCAGAAACTTGTGTTCATAAATTTGGCTGGAAGGATAGTTAGTTTTTCTCCAGTTTAATAGTTGGGATGATAACTGCTGTTTTCCAATACAGTTTAAAAATATAGGTGGTGATTTTTGAATATTGTGATGCACAGGGAATTTTTTACTAATTTTATTAGTGATGCTATCAATGCTTGGGACTTTTTTGAACACTTAGTTTTCTAACTTATTTCTTAAATTATGTAAGGGTTTCAGCTCTATATTTGATTGCCTGATATCACTAAAAATGTGCTAATTGTATCTCTAATGTTTTTTCTGTTGTTATAATTGGGCATGTTTAATGTCAATTTTGCTCCAAAATTTGAGCTAAAGCTTCTGCTTTATCTATCTTTAAAATTGTTGTACTGATTTGGCCTTAAAGGGTTGAAATGTATTGTTTCTTAATATATTTGTCTGTGTTCCATAGTTTGTGGACATTAGATTGAAGGATAATTAATTAGCTTTAATGCTCAACCTTTTTTAGTAATAAGGTTTTTTTTTGTATGTAGTCCATTCCACTTATTTGTTAATTGGGTTTTTAGTGAATTGCCCTTTTCTGAATGTTTCCTTTCTGAATTGTATCGGTAAATTGATTTCATTGTTAATGTTAAAATTTTTTATGGGAAAGGGTGTTGGAAAATTCTTCCATTTTTTTTTTCTTTTTGTCTAATTATGTTTCTGTGTGTGCAGTGGATGTGGAAGTTTTTATTATTTATCGGATCACTTCTAAATTTAATTCAATTTGTTTTCAGTTTGTTAATTTTTTTTGTTTTGATTTTTCAAATTTAAAGTAGAAGCTTAAAATATTTGGATCGTGATCTGAGTTAAGTTTAGAAACTGTTGAAATATTGTAGAAAGGGGCCAAGGTTATGTTGATAAAGGTAGCTAATTGATTAGCATTATATATATGTATGTAGGAGGGTGTATATAGGGCAAAGCAGCTGGCTAGCTATTGAAGTAAATGACTGAATTTTGTTCTTTCTATTATTTATTTATTGACTCAGTTAATATGATTAACATTAAAATCACCTTGATGAATGCTTAGATGCCCCAACTGCATTATTATGTCAAAGTCCAAAACGAATGTGTTTTTACTTAATATGATGGAGGGGTAATTGCTGAGATGATTACAACCACGTCTGAATTTTGAAAGCTGAGAGAAATAATTGCAGCTTCGATTTGAATTAAAAAGGGGATTGGGATCTGATAATGGGTGGCTGACTGGATCTTAGCATCATTGAAAGCCTTTTAAAACTGCTTATTTTTAATGATGCTTGTATAAGAGTTTTAAAAGTACTAATTCTTTTATCCACGGGCTTATTTTTCTTTCTGAAATAATAATAAATAATTTTTTCTGTGCTGGATCTATTGCATTGTATGATTTTTTTGGATTCTGTGTGTGTCTGATCTTTTGTCTCTCAATGGAAAGTTCTGCTGATGGTCAGTATAAGTTTTTCCTTCAGTTTAGGGAAACAGTGATAGTATGGAGAAACTGTATCTCTTTCATTGATTTGTCTTTTTTTTCCTTTGCTTGTCTAGATAAAGGGGAAACCATTTTTTCCAAGGATAATTTTATGTCTTTCTAGAATAGATGTGAATTTGTTACTTCCATTCATTGTGGCTTTTCTGCATGTGTTTACTTCTTTATAGAGCATTTGTTTATTACATCTAAATATTCTATTACAAGTATTTTTTTGTGTAAAGGTTTTATAAATTTTTAAAAAATGTCAGTAAAACATGTTTATTTTATTGTGGATTTTTAAATGTGAATACACTGAATGGTCAAAGACTTTCAAAAATAAAAGTAAATAAACATTACTAAAAAATAAAAGATATACTCAACATCAGTCAATTCAAAATATTGTCCATTTTTAAAACAACAGAGGTGTTAAAGAAATTGTTGTTAGTGATATAAAAAAAAGTGCGATTAAATTTAATTTCTTAATCTTTTTATATAAAAAAAATTCTCTCATAGAAAAAGAATTTCTGAAATTGAATGTAAAATTAAAGTACTTGGGCAACAAACTAAAACTTTTATTTAAACAGATAATAAATTCGATAAAGACATTTCTTGAAATATTTTCCCCCCTCTATTCTTCTTTCTTTGTTTACTTGGTTAACAAAATTTATAGATTTTTAGATCTTAGATTTGTTGATTTTTATTCTTAATTTTCTTTTTTCTTTCACGAAATTGATATGTTAATGAAATTGTGTTATGAAGCTTTTCTTAATTTAGCCAATTGTAGAGTAATAAAGTCATTTTAGATAATGCAATGAAAGAGCTTTAATAAGATTATTCATAAGAAACTTGAAATTTTTTAAAAAATAAATTCTGTTCAATATGTGTGAAAAATGTATAGCAATTACTGGTGTTCTATCTTTATATCTGTTTAAAATTGGAGATTTTTTGTGCCATGTTTAGACAATTTTATTGTAACTAATTGTTCTATAATCAAAATTGCTATTTATTGTTGGCTCTTATTTATTCCTCAAGAAGTGCTTGAAAAATGCCTATAAAGAACTTGATTTTTTTCAAGATAAAATTTTACTATTCATTCTGTGTGAGCCTTTAATTAAAATGTCTGCACCTTCATTAGGTTTCATTTTGTCCTGATTGTATGTACCATTAATTATATCTTGCTATCTCAAATGTTTTTTTTTGGGGGGGATGAGGAGAAGAGGGAGGTTCACAGTTATGTTTTTTAGATTAAATCTAAATAGTCTTAGTATTCCAGAATACTCTCTTTAGATTATGGACCATACAGTTTATGTTTCATAGGGATCTTTTGCAGTTTCAAGAAGAATTTCGTGTCTTTTTTTCCCCCTTTAGTAGCAGAATTAAATGCTGTGAGTGATAGCAACAAGACTTGTATATGATCTCAGGGAACCCCCAAATTTTCTTGCACAAAATTGAATTTTTTGAAATTTTGAGATACTACACCACCAAAAATGTTGCAATATTTGCATTCAGTTTACAAAATTTGTAACTATGTATGTATATTTCTTCACTCAAACTGAAATATCATCAAGTAAAGAAGGAAAACTACTTTAATTGAATAATCAGAATTAAAAATTGGTTTTCCTTTAAGTGAGATATTAGGGATTTCCGCTACATGCGCTGACAAGATAGGGGAAACACAGGGAGATTTTAAAAAAGAATTTGTCTCATCAGTGGTATTTTGTCTCTTCACGCAGAATGTGGTAAAGTTAGGCTTTTTGCCGATTCAGCAATTTTACATAGCTTCTCTTGAATTAATTAAGTAGAGAGTGGAATTGGATCAAGAAATAAGAGAATGAACTTACTATGGGCTACATTAAGATAAAATCTTGGAAATTAATTAAATTGAGAGCAGAGTTTAAAATATCATTACAATTCCCCCCCCCCCCCCCACTGCAAGACGGAAGTATGTCGTGGACCTCGACACACAGGTTTACCTTACTGTGGTTGTCAGGTGAGAAACTAAAATTGAAAGGCATATTAAAAGGGATACCAGTTTTCCTTATCTTTTCATTGATATAAAAATAATTTTGAACAAGATTATATAAAGCATAAAAAAGATAAAGTGATATCTGTGAAAATATTAAATAAACTTAAATATTCAACAACACCAAAAGTAATAATATTAAAATGTGCAATATACAAATGATTTTCTGCAGAAACTCAAGTCTATTGTCTTTCAATCTGTAAGATTGTCTCTATTTCGTGAGGAATGTCTCTAAAGAAGGCTTGCACACAGTGTCCTTTAAATAGTAGAAGGTTCACTAAAATTATCAAATTGAATGTAAAATAATGGAATAACAAATTGAACTTATATAATAGTAATATATCAACATAGTTCAGATTTTTATATGTATCACTTTATATGTATCACTTGACATAAAAATGTGTATTTGTAAAAGAAAAGCTTTAACCTATTAGTTAGCCAATTAGTGGTGAATAGTTAAACCTTGTCCACCAATTTCTAGTAGTGGGTGAAACTTAATGACCCAAAATTAGGACATCAAGAAGGGGGACGTAATTCTTATTATCTCTCTACTCTCATCCAAGAATATTTATTTCCAAATGGAGAACAACATATCCAGGATAAAAATAGAAAGAGATAGAAATTGTTAGGTTGGCCCTATACTCACATCTCAATAAGACTGAGGTATTTCAATTTATGTTGTGATGGCGCCTATCACATAATCATCATAAAGAAAAAAATCATCATGAAAAAAATCATTCTTCATCATAATCATCATGAAGAAAAAAACTAACTCTTCCGAGTGGAGATAATGGGCCAACCTAAGTTGGGGATTATGTGGAAAAAACATGGGAAATAAAAGGATTTTTTTTTTAATTTAAATTATTATTCATGACTTAATTTTAATTTTTCTGGTGGGTAATATATGTTCTTAATTTTGATGCATGGACAATATCAGTAGGTTTTTTGTTAATGCATTTGGTTTAGTTATTTCATAATTTACTTCTGAAATTTTAGTTACTATTTCATATAGACCTGAAAATACTGGAGATGATTTTCTATGATTTGGATAATTAAATTCCTCATACATTACAATGTCACCAGGTTTGAATGGAGAATCTATAAATCTAGCATCATATCTTATTTTATTTTTATCATGATATTTTATTGTATTATCTTTAGCTAATTTTCTGGCTTCTTCTATTGGAGGATAGAATTGATTTTGAGTTAAATGAGGAGAATAAGGTAAAGTGCCAAATAACAAATATGCAGGAGGAAATTTTGTAACTGAATGGGGTGTTAAATTATATTCATTGATTGCTTGTTCTAAAAGTCTAGTCCAAGGAATTTTAGTAGGAGAAGAATTGACTTTGCACTTTAATTTAGTTACTATTGATTGGTTAACTCTTTCACATTTCCCATTAGTTTGTGAATGATGTGGAGATGTTAACAGATGCTTGACACTGTAATTTCTGAGGAAATGTTTGAATTTAGATGGAGTGAAAGTGCCATTTCTATCAGAATAATTTGGAATTAACCTGAATTTGAAAAACTTGCTTTAATGTATTAATATAAGTTTCAGAATTTTTATTTTTGGAAGGAAAAGCCCAAACATATCTGGTCGCATGATCAATTACTATATGAAGAAATTTTTTAGTTGAATTGTAATAGTTAAATCCACCAACAGTATCGACAGAAAGACATCCAAAAGGACGATCTGTGGGGGGCACAGCCTGTAAAAGGCCAAATCTTTTTAACTTTTTCTTTTTAATTAATTGACAAATATTACAATGTTTAACAAAAAGTGCAATATCTTGAGTAATATGGGGCCAATAATACTGAGATTAATTAAATTTATCATTTTTTGAGTACCTGGATGCCCAAATTGTTCATGAGCTGTTTGCAAAACCTTTTGTCTAAGAGAAAAAGTACAACTATTTTAAATAAATTTTTCATTTTAACTACAAGTACATCATTAATATTTTTATATTTAGTATTATCTAAATTTTCTAAATTTTGCTAGTGTTTTATCTCATCTAATTCCAATAAATGCATAGAATGTTGGAGATATTGAGCAATAGGATGCCTTGATAATATATCAGCTTCAACATTAGCTGTTCTCTTTAAGTATTTAACTTCATAATCAAACATGCTTAGTTTTAAAGACCAACAAAATAATCTGCCCCTTAAATTTTTTACATTTTTAAGCCAAACAAGAGTAGCATGATCAGTATGATTTATGAATTTTTTCCCATGTAAATAGTAATAAAATTTATCAAGAGCATCTAATATTGCTAAACATTCCAACTCAGTTATACAATAATTTTTTTTCATAAGATCGTAAAGTTCTTGAATGATATAAACTATTCAGTTAATATACAACATAAATCATCAATATTTAAACAACTATTTATATAATGTGTTAAAGCTGACCCTTTTAGAAATTTGGCAATATTATTAATTTTCCACAAATCAGTTTTGTTATTTTCTTGACAAAATTTGTTAAAATATCTTAACTATAAATCCACTTTCATGCCATTTTCGGGATCAAAAGGCATTATAGAGGGTTCTTGGGCTATTTGATCATTTTCTTTATCAATTTTATTTTCTAAACCTTGAGAATTAGGCACATTTGTTTTATCGTGGTCAGTCATTTTTCCAGATCTTAACAACATTAAAATATATTTCAAATAAAAAACATAAATTTATTCATAATATCTTAAAAAATAGACTTGATAAAAGACTAAAAATTCAATATTTTAAATAATACTTTAAAAATATAACTTGCAATAATTCTAAAATTCAAAAGAAAAGAAAAGAAAACACATAATATAAATCTTGATTTTCATCGTTGAGTCGGGAATCACAAAAATGCAATTTTGAGCACTGGAAATGGAGACTACGGCAGGTGACAGAAAGCTATTTCTATATTGAGATGATAATATAACACACGAGTGATATTTTCGAAATCTGGTTGATTCAATTTGGCACTGGAGACCACTGGCGAGTATTTTATTGTGGTAATGATATAACAAGGAAATGCCGTCGAGATCAGGATTTTTCAGCACAGGTAAGGAGCCAGAAAATTTTTATGATGACAAGGAGCCCCAACTCCTTGAAGATATAAGGCGCATGCACATGACGATATGGAGCACAAGCACAAGGGTGTTTACTTGTGGGCATTGCACAGCAGAGCAGGAACGTTGGATGAGGTCACAGGTTACGGACTGCAGGGGATTCAGCGGGAACTGAACCGGACCCTGGACTACGGTTTGCGTGAAACGACGTGGCCTGAGGCAGCCGAAGGAGACGGCGGTGAAAGAGCTTCGCCAAGGAAACATCGCACCTGGGCGAACCTGGACCGAAGCAGTCGTCTTTTGAGCACGGCGAGCGCAATGCAACGTCGAAGTCTGACCAGCGGATTTAATTTTAATTCTTTTAGTTCATTTCATAATTTTTCACAGGAAACTGTCCTTGTCGACTCTTTAATATGTAAGCATTATTTTATGTGAAGTAGAATGCAGTTTGAAGACAGTGAAGATACTTTTGATTTCGTGACGTCGTTTTATTTCATTTTGAAGAAGCAGGCGATGAGCGACGAGCAACACACACGCAACATAGAAAGGAAAATGAGGAAAACGCTCTTGGACATTTTATCTCTGATCTTATATAACCCAAGAAATTGATGGGGAAAATATTTCTTCATAGTGCTAATATATAATGAGATTTCGATAGGGATTTTCGTTACACGCGCGGAGAAGGCAGGGGAAACACAGGGAGATTTTAAAAAAGAATTTGTCTCATCAGCGGCATTTTGCCTCTTTACTCGGAATGTGGGAAAGTTAGGCTTTTAGCCGATTCAGCAATTTTACATAGCTTCTCTTGAATTAATTAAGTGGAGAAAGTGGAATTGGATCAAGAAATAAGAGAATGAACTTACTATGGGCTAAATTAAGATAAAATCTTGGAAATTAATTAAATTGAAATCAGAGTTTAAAATATCATTACACACACACACACACGTAATAATGTAGTATAATTTCAATTCATTTTCAATTTTTCTAACTGTTAAAAGAAGATTCGAAGTTTGCAAAATTTTGAGATTGGGGGGGGGGGGGCGTTTTCTAAATTTTGGCGAATGCATAATCTGATAGTCACATGATTATTAAAAACCGGTTTAAACTGAATTTTCACGAAAAGAAATTCTGGCGTCAAGGAAAAAAAAATTATAACTCGATTGATTTTGAAATGGTCAAAAAGCATCACTTTTCTAAATGTTGGTGATTGCGAAATATGAGTCATGCATGAACCTGCTGTTTTTATTTACGTAATTATTAATTTTAGTTAGTCTACTTTTTTTATTTATGCAATGATTTGTGTAGTAGGAGTATAATTAAAGTGTTATTGAATTTATCATTCTCACAGGAAATACGTGACTTTCTGGAACAGAAGATATCTGAACAGGTCCGAGATCCTGAAATAAACCCTTTGCTGGAATTACAAAAACGTTCGCAAGACCTTTTAGATGAAATTAAATGCAAAGCTGAAGAAATATCTAAAGTAGGAAAATCAGTAAGTAGAATGGAATTTTTTTTTTAATTCTTTTCTTTTCTTTTTTTTTCTGTGTGAATCTTATTATTTGCGTGATATTTAAATTTTTTTTCCTCCTAAAAAATAGCAAGAATTTTTTACCCTATTACTTAAATTAGCGAATCAATAAAAATTGAAATCTGCTATCACAAATTTCATGTTATGTGAAAACATCATTTTTTAAGTCACATGGTGTCAACAGGGTTACCACACCACCTGGAAAACTGGGAAAACACAGGAAATTTAAAAATCGACTAAAAAACAGCAGAAATTGATACCCAAGCATATGAATTGTCAAAAATTAATAAATAAAAAGTAATCTTGCTTTGTAATATTTTTTATTAAATAATCATTGATTTATTTGTTTCATGATGTTGAAATGCATTAAAGGATGTTACAAAAATGTTTTATTTCACTATTGTCTTTAATTTTATGTGACTTACAATTAAAGAGCATGAGAGGTATATCTCTCTGCCCCTTAAAATATAAATTTTGTCTTTGCTAATTTCTAGATAAAGGGAAATTGTTTTTTTTTTGTTTGAAATTTCAAAATTCTTTTCAAATAATGTTAAAGTGTTGTTTCTTTTCCTTGCCTTTTCCACTCCTTAAAATGGTACTGCAATATTACTCACTCAAACCAACACCTTTGAATGAAGGAATGCAAAGAAAGAAAAGAAAGGCTGTCCCCTGCATGAGCAAAGGAAATGCCATAAATAGACTTTCAACCTCAGGCAAACCAGTCTTCCAACCCCTTTATTGAAGTCATAAAGGGAAAGGGAGAAATCTGTGAATGTGTGCAAAAGTGAATGCACTAGTTATTCTTATAATTACAGAATCATGGAAATCATTCGAAACCACGTATTATTGTAATCGGAGCTATTCACGGGAAGTGTTTGTAAATGTGAAGTCGTTGCATATTGAGTGGTCTTGACTTTCCAGTATCAGTGACTTCACATATGGCAATATGTATACCTCATGAAGATAATTTCTAATGGCCTTTGATGTGACCTTTTATTGGCATTCTTTCTGCAAGTGCCGTCTATTTATAGAATATAGAGCTAAAGTGAAAATTTTAGAGAAATTGCACTTTTTTTTTTTATTTCAGTTTATTCAGAAAATACTTTACTTCAATAAATAAACTAAACAAACAGTTTTGAAGAAAAATCAAAATTGAAAATTTCTTTTAAATAGATAAATTAAGTCATTCACATGTTACTTAAATTAATGAATTAAATATTAATTATTGATAAATTTTATTATTGATAATAAATAAAAATAAAAGTGTGATTAAAATAACAATTATATGGAAAAAATGTATGAAAATAACAATAGCAAAAGTATTTATTGAAAAAAAAAAGTTGAATTATTAATCTAGACACCGGTAAGAGTGTGCGTTTGTAGGAACTCCGAAAAATGAGTTTATTTTAATCGGAATTCAATTGTATATATGTAAACAATCATCGATAATTTAATCCATATGATATAAAAAGCTCGTGTTGCCAAGAAAAGTGTCATCACTTGTGTCAAAGCACTCGACGACGATGGTTTTTGACTATCACAAAATCAATCGATTTCTAAAAAAAGTTTTTTCTTTTTTCGAGGCCAGAATTCTTTTCTGTGGAAAACCAGTTTTAAACAGACATGCGACTATCAGATTATACGTGCGTCGATATTTAGAAAACGATGTTTTTTTCATCTCAAAATCCTTCAAGCTTTAACATTTTTTTTCCTCAAGGCAAGATTTTTTTTTTTTTTTTGAGAAAATCTAATTTAGACTGATTTGTAATGCTCATGTGACAATTATATTGCGCAGTCTTCTACTTTTAGAAAAGCGATGCGTTTTTCCATCTCAAAATCGTGTGAGCTCCAAAACTTTTTTGGCCAGCTAATAAAACTTAAAATGGAAACTAAAAAAAATATATTATCATATATATATATATATATATCGATACTTCCCCTGTCTGTTTCGCGTTCATTCTCATTTTTCTTCTCTGTGTTTCTTCAGGCGGTACTCTCTTGTGACCGTGCCCTTTTTATGCGAGACAGTAGAAACGGGCACGCGTCGGACATGCGCATCGAGGTTTAATTTTTGTTTACGATAAACCGCCAAATGTGACAATTGTATTTTATTTCTTATTTTCTAATAACCCTACAGACTAAAAATTGATGCCTCAAAGTCGATAAATTGCCAATTTTCTGGATGCATTTTGCTGTTTCAAAAATCTCAAACCAAAAAAAAATCATATGATATATATAAAAGCATTCCATAATAGGATTCTAAGATAGAAATGAAATATGTGCTAATCATTACTAATAATGAAAAATATTTTAGCTTTTTAAATAATGAAATAAATATATTTCAATGCTATGCTTTTTACATTTTTTCTATTTGCACTATCTGTTTCGGACATGTTTATATTTTGTGATATCATCTGTAAAAAACAGCAGTTTCATGTCCTCGGGTGTATATGTTACGGCCAAAGCCCGACATTGGCCAGTTCGCGAATTGGCCAACATTGCTGTAAACTTACCGACCAATGTCCTTTTTTTTTTTCTTGATTTCGGGCTTTGGCCGGCCAATTCGCGAAGTGGCTTGGGACGATCGGCCAAAGTAGGATGAAAGGAATGAAGAGCAGATTGTTTCACACACTATTAAAAATAAAGTATTTAAAAATGAGTACTTCTGTGTACTGGTTTTTATTTTTATTTTTAAGTACAATTGTTTCAGAAACGAGTTCAAATATAAGTGACACGTCTGTGTTAAAAATAAGCTTGTAATATATAAAAATATGATCTCGTGTTATTCTGTTCTCACATTAAAGCCATAATAAAAATTATTCAGTGAACAGTATATACTGTAACAACGTGATAGCGTGAAGATTAGATTTGCGCCCTTCAAAATGAACGAATTATAACTTGAGCAAAGGCGTTGCGTATCGTGTATGAATGCAAAGGAAAATTGAGTACTCAGTTTTCAACTACCTTTAAGGGTGATCTTTAGTCTTTTTCTGCTCCGTGGACCTAATGTTAAAGATCCCAGATCATATAGTCTCCCGAAATACCGCTTCAAAAAGTATGAAATTTTTTGCAAATATCAAATATAAGGGCTAATTAAAACAAATATAAAGGAAAAATAGTTTTGTTGTTAATATCATTTAAAGGCATTTCTATGTTGGCGCCATCTGTCGAATTTCTCCTACAACATGTCCTTATTTATATTTTATACATAAATGTCATTATATTTATTTACTAGTCGCCTTTGGCGACCAGTCGGTTCCCAGTATTAATGATCGCTAAAATTTTCAATTAATGTAACTTGTTCTCTTAGTAGCTTTTTCTGCAAAAGACTTTTGAGCTTCATATTTTGGTAGTTATATGATTCTATCATACTTTTATGTAAGCCTTAAAGAGATATGTTCATTGTACTACTTATCACTTTCTCTAATGTTCTGTCAGCATCCATAAAATTTCTACTTTAAATTAAAGTGGAAATGTTAAACTGCAATCAATATAAAAGCTTTTTATACTGAAGCTAAACATGTATTTTTTTAAATATGAAAATTGAAATCTGAGTCGTTCGGCTGTGAATTTATATGTGCACTGCAGAATAATTTATATAATATCTTAAAGAATTATTCAACAAAAAATTATCTGATTTAGCGTAATTTTCAAAAGATTTAAATGATACAAATAAAAATATTTTATTTTATTTCAGTCAATAAAGGAACTTATATAAAAAAATTACGAATTTTAAATTTTACACAATCTTTTGGTCCCAAGGAATCCTATTCTGCGAAATACTCTTGACACTTCAACTTTTAAATAGATAAATAAACGTCCATATCTTCTGCGATAAATCTGATCTATTTATGAAGTTTTTATGTATCAGTTTTAGAACAAGCTTAATTTTTAATTAATTAAAATTATAATTAAAAATTTTAAAAAATCGTTCCAAGGTGCACATTTCCGACCTCCAAGGTAAATTTGCTATATTTGCAAACTTGCAAGGTAGATATGCTAAATTTGATAACTGTATGTCAAACGGTTTGGACTGTAGAGCGCCAACACACACATTGAGCTTTATTTATAAGTATAGATTATCACTTCGGGCTTTGGCCAAGGATTCCCAGCCACTTCGCGAAATGGCCAGCCAAAGTAGAATATACAATATTAATTGCAAGTACTTCGGACTTTGGCCAAAACGCGAATTGGCCAGCCAATTCGCGAACTGGCCGAACTACATTACATTGAAACTGGCCGTAACATACATTACATTGAAAGAAAAGAAAAAAAAAAAAAAATGCTTTCATTAAGGGAAAACGAAAGGAAATCGACTGAGCTATTCTTTATTATTAACTAGTTGTCTTTGGTGACCAGATGGCTAACTTAGGCTATTGGCTATATTTAATTTTAATTAAGTTAGCTTGACGTTATTTTATTTCCATGTTTGTTCAAATTGTCAAACTGTAAAGTTATGCTAATTTAATAATTTTATATATACTCTGTTCATTATATACATTAATATTCCTATTAGAGATCAATAATCTGATATCATAGCGCCATTAAAAATGTCTTTTTTTTTAAAATCTATTTTTTTAAACTTTCATAACATTGTAATTTCACTTATTTATTCAACATGTAAATTACTCTGCTAATTAACATCCCCCTTCCTTAGATTGCAACTATGGAAGGAAATCATGCATTTAATTATTTGATTTTAAAATGAAAATAGCTTGAATTTGAAGGCAACAAAGTAATCTTGTTAGAAATTAGGCAAGAAAAAAAAGAAAGAAAAAAAATGTTGCCAAAATTAAATAATTGCAAAAATTCAGAAGAATTTGCACCATTGTATTATAAAGATAATTTTGGTGAGATCTTAGTTAGATATTCACTTCTTAGAGCATATTTGCACTGAATTGGGTGTCTTTTTGTGATATGGTTGTAAAAAAAAAACAGAAAAGAAAAAACTCTCTTTGTGGGTTTTCTTTAGTGTGAGGGGTTGAGAAAGTTATCACTTTAAAATTTAGTCCCAAATTTTTATTCACATATTGATACGGAACACAGTCCAAAAGTAAAACATAAAATATGGAAAAAAAAAAAAAATACAAACACTAACCGATCAACATTCTCATCTTAGATTCCAGGCAAAGTCCTCAACCGCCTGCTTCACTGTTCATTAGGAAAGTGGGCTTACTAGAATTGGTGAACGAGAGTTGTCAAAATTGGCATGCCTTACAGTGGTCTATCTTATAGAGTGCTTATGCACACACTAACATATATGTCCATCTGTATTATTATTAAAGATTGAAAGAAATATTGGTTGTTAAATAAGAATTTTTATAAGGATCTTTTAGCAATATGATATCTGTTTATTCAAATTTAAAGATTTCTTTCAAAGGCTATTCTCTAAAACTTGTTAATTTGTGTAGAAGTCGAAAGAAAGGAATTTTTAAATTGGTGAGAGAAAAAAAAATATCCAAACTTTTATTATTCACTTTAGCATTTTTAAAGAAAATTGTAATTGGCCAGAAAGTTTCTTAAAACTTAAAGTTTATCATTACTTAAATTTTTGAGTCAATAATTTCATAGAAAACAAGTTAATGCATGCAATTAATAATTTTATACATACTAACTGATTTTATCTTTATTTCCTGAAGTAATAGTTTCATATGTAATGTTTTTAATATGAAACCATTTTATATAAATTATCATGATACATATAATCCTTTTATTATACCACACCACTTAACTGACTGCCCTTGGACTTTGATCAATTATAGTTACTTGAAACTGGATACATCTGTTATTTCTTTCAATTTTTTAGGCACAATTAAATGAATGTTATCATGTTATAAAAATAGTGTTAATGTAGATCAGAGCTCTATTATTATTGTATGTTAAAATCATCTGTTTTAAATTTCAAAATTAATAAATATTCAACTAATATTCACAGAAAAGAATTTGATATTATTGAAAAATTAAACTTTGATTTATAAGATGATATTAAAATATTTCTAGTAAAATAATTTGCACTGACATTGTTGCAGAAATTTGGTAAAATTTCAGTTGATTTCTGATTAGTTATTTCCATTAATGTGACTAATTTTGTTGTTTGATAAGTTGATGATATTCTTTCTTTTGTTCTAAAAATAAATGTGACAGATTTGATTGTAATTTGACCCAGTCATTTAGGAAGAAATATAGAACCTACATACATGTGTAAATAGTCGCAATGATTTTTATTTAGATTAATATGAGTTTCTCTAAAGACTTTTACCAAGATATTACAAATCTGCATGATTTAATTGTTTTTGAATTGTTATTGTATTTTTTCATTTTTTTTGGTTTATATTAATTATTTTTTTTACAGAAGTATAAAAATTATCATTCTTATCTTATTTAACTAAATAAAGAGTATTAATGAACATTCATGCATTTTTTTTTTACAAATAATTCTTTTTCATTCCAAATTTGTATTTTATCAGGTCATATACATGACCTAACTATTAATCGAATATATTTTAAAATAGGTACTTTTGAGATCATTAAATTTTTTTATTTAAATCTTGAAATGAAATTTTGCATTTTAGCATATAAGGTATTTTATATCACCAGAAACAGCATAGAAAATGCTGTAAAATGGTACTTCTCTTAGCTTTATAACTCAATTAGAAAAATATCTTGACAATTAAAAAAAATTGCACTTTTTTTATATACATTTTTGAAATTCTTTATGGTTGCAATCCAAGAGCTGACATATCTATATAAAATTTGGTGTTTTTCCAAATCTGTATAAATAATATATTTGTTCCAAATTTTATGAAAATACGAGATGGTGAGGTAAATGTTGTTTTGGAATTGTGTTGATTTGACCTGTAATGAACCTTTGCTCTTTTAAAGATGGATATTGAAACGAAATCTAATTTTTGGTGTAATTTGAAAAAGCTTGCTGGTAATCTACAAAATGCTGGCAATTGTTCATAGAAATAAACATTAAGTAAAATAGTTCTTTACAAGTGGACCAAGCATTACAGTAAAGACTTAAAAGATAGCACTAAGCTAGAATGATTGCCAGTCTCATCATGTTTTGATTAGAAGATAGAGCATGTGTGATATTTTGTACTTTCTGTTCACTGTCTGTATGATTATTAATAAATTACATTTAGAAGAATCTTTTGAGTTTATGACTTTGACTAAAAATTTGTAATTGAGAAAATTGTGTACAAATTCACTAGCATTCAGCTATGATTTTTTGCATATCTATGACTGTAATGTAATAACTATACTAGATCTCCCTTTCAACTCTCTAGACTTAGCCCTTGTGATTTATTATTATCTGATGCAAAATAGTTGTTGGTGCTAAGAAAATTTGGAAGCAATAAAACATGAAACAATAAAATGATTGAACCTGATTTTTGAGGCCTTTCAGAGATATTTTAAACATTAGAAAGAGAGACAGAACAAGGTCATTGTTGCTATGTGAAAGATATTTTGGGAAAAATATAGATATGCTCTAAATTTTGCAAAATAAATCTTTCTTATCACTTCAGTTTGCATTTTTATTAGACATATTTAATATTTGAATAAAATTGTTAATTGCTATTATAATCAGAAAAATTTGAAACTATATGATTTTAAAAAATTTGGACGTGATTGTTGTTAGATGTAGTATTATGTAAAATATTATTTTTTGTCTTTTTTTAAAGATTTTTATGCATTTCTGTATGGATATATTATTATTTTTTGCAGTTAGATACCATGTACAAAAATCAGGAAAAATTCCTCCGACATGTGAACATTTTCCCAAAGGTATTTAATTATTGCTTTTTAAAAATTTTTATTCCTGTTTTATCACTGTATGCAAATTTAATTTCCTTGTTCCTTGATATGACAATAATTAATTTTTTAATGAACTTTTATATAGAAATTATAAAAAAATAATATACTTTTTAAAATGTTGGAATGATTTTAAAGAGTTATTTCTATTATTTTCCCGCAAAATATTGATAAATAAAATTTAAATATTGCATTCATAAAGCATTTCACTTTAGTAAAAAAATTATTCTCAATTGCAGTTAATACTAATTTCTCTTAGTCAGTTTACATATAAGAAAAAATTAAATTTACAACTGAATGTCTTTAACATTAATAATTCTCTTTTCTTTCTTCTGTGAAATATATGAAACTACTCACTTTCCTTTAAGATGTGGGGGGAACTGTATTCTGAATTGTTGTTGTGGCATGCTTGGGTAATTGTTTAGGGTTTTCCTAATTAATAAATGGCAAAACTGGTTTTGATTTTAATTTATATCAAGTTCAATATAATAATAAATTTCTTTTTGTCAAAATATGCATATATGCATGTGTTTCATGTTAACATTCTGAATTGTTCAAAATTGTCACTTTTTTTGTACAATAGTTTACATGGTTTCTGAAATGTGTTGTAATCATCCCTCCAGGTTATAAAGCTCTATAACAATGCATTTTAATACACTTTTTCAAATGATGAGATTTTAGATTAGAATTCACTCTTTGGTGTATTGAAATGTTGTGGAATTGTTTATTCTGATGGCAGTATTATATTTTAAGATCTTAATTACTATTTAATACATTAATTTTAATTAAATCTTAAAGCAGTTTTGTGCAAGACTTTTTTTATATATTTTTAAAAGTGATTTATGATATACTTTAAAAACTAACTAATAGAAATTATTAAAAATAAATTTTTTAAAAGCATACTATAATTAATATAATGAAAAATGTCATAAGAATTATGAAGTCGAAACTAAATCATAAAAGGATGAAGCTGTAATACTACTACTACTATAAGCATATTGAGTCACAGCAATTTCATAAAGGAGGAGGAGGGGATTCCAAGCATTCATTGAAAACTAAGACCATCTTGTAAAATTTCAATTTATTTAGATTATTTTTTATCATCATTTCAACATGCTTTTTTTAATTTTTGGTTGAATTTCCATGCTTTTGATATCTCTACAGGGCTAACAAGAAATAAGTTACCCATTTCAGAGGGCTCTAAAATGAGTTCTATTGGTTCAAATAAGATAAAATTTGAACTTCAGATTATTCAGATGATGCGTTTCACATTTATGAATTAGAAAAATAATATAAAAATTCACCAATAGATGGCGCTGAAACACAAATGGTATTTATTTGCATATATTGAAAATGTGAAACATAATTTGCGTTACAGCGTCTATTACCATTTTTCTTTGGATAACAAGAAGACGGATTCTACACGATCATTAGTTTCTTCGCTGTTCGTCATGTCTACGTGCAAGAAAAAGCACTACTGGTGAAATTGTTCTACCAGAACCAACAAAACTCCGTTGCAGCTCTAAAGGAATTTCGTCGTATGAAGCAGATACGAAGAGGTCCGATGTCTCCAGATATCCTACGCAAAATGAGGCAGAAATATGAAAAAAACTGGGCAACTTGGCATTCTTTCATGTAGAGGACGAAAAAAATTCCGTCTTCCAGCGTCGAAAATGTTGCGACCTCGCTTGTTGAAGTCAGCTGTCAGTAATAGTGTCAGTTTGTCAGTTGTTTCCCGTGTTCTGGCAACTGTACGAAAAATCGTACGACAGATTTTACATTTTTATCCGTACAAAATTAAGTTTGTGCACCTGTTGCAGGACGGGGACTTAGAGGTCCGTAAAACTTTTGCACTTCATTTCCTTGTTCGAATGGTGGTTGACACAACTTGGCATGAAACATTCTGTGGAGTGATGGGGCCCACTTTTGCATCAATGGACAAGTTAACACCCGGAACTGTCGAATTTGGGAAGAGGAAAATCCTCATATTTTCCAAGAACAACCCTTGCATCCTGAAAAAGTGACAGTAGGTTGTAGTTTTACAACTACTTTTATCTTTGAGCCGTATTTCCTTGAAGAGATAACTTCAAATGGAATCCAAACCTGTTCCGTCACAGGACAATGGTACCATGATATGCTAAGGGAAATAATGACACATGATATCAGAGAAATTTAGTGAGTACCTCAGAGGAAATACACCTCTGATTGCAATGAAACTATGCTCTGGTATTTATTGTGTCCAGAATGCTTTTATGCTTTAATATGCATACAGACCTTGTGAATGAAAAAAAAAGTAACAGACTAAGATTTTCATATACTGCATAATGGCACATGATAATTAGAATAATGTAGTAAATGCCTCAGAGGAAATTGTTGCACCTCTGATAGACATTAAGCTACCCTCTATTATCGCTGTGTCAAAATACATGCTTACAAATACGTATATATTTTCAATTATCCAAATATTTTTTTATGTTGTTATTTTCCAAATATTTATCTTATAAGAGTATTTTGAATCTTGTGTTTGTTACATTCATTCACAAGTGTTTTGTTTGAAATTTTTGAATTTTGCATTTATTACTTTTAGTACCAAGTTTCTCATTTGATGTTTTTGAATTTTGCAGTTACTATTATCATTTCAAAATGATTTATTTGAAATACATGAATCTTACATTTATTTACATTTCCAAAAATTTTATTTGAAAACATTCAATTTTACAAGAATTTTCATTTCCAAGATTTCCAATAGATATTTTTGAATCTTATATTTATGGTTTCAGTTTCAAGTGTTTCATATGAAATGTTTCAATTCTGCAAGTATTATTTTCATATCCAAGTTTTTGACCTGAAATTTTGAATCTTGTGTTTTTATTTATAGCTAAAATACTTTATTTAAAATCGTAACTATACTGATATTTCATTTGGGTGAAATCATAACAGTATTGATATTATATTTAATAATTTAATACTTTATTTATAATTTAATAAGCTTGTTGAGTCAGACTTCTTACAATTTAAGAACAATATAAGCAAGCCTTTAAATCCCTATGAAAACATCAAGTATATAAGGCAGGGATAATTTGTTTCTCCCTCTTTTTATGCCACTTCTTACTAATCTGTTGCTGTGAGCGCACGTGTTTTGTCTGTGCCTTCTTGTAAATAAAATATGCCTTTCTGGGATGGATTAAAGCAAATATAAAAATTCAGTGCCTCTTCTCTATCTTCAAAACTGAAACTCATTCGGCTTCAAACAAAATAATGCTTACATATTTATATATATAACATGAAAAATCTACTCTTTATGAGAAAAGCATATTTAAAAAAAAAATTCCATTTTTATTATTTTCTTTTTCTTATTTGGTCAGTGTTGATTGTGTAAGCTGAATTAAGATTTTGATAGAATGTCCTTTAACTAAATTCATGGCATTAATAATCTTAAGAAAAAGTGAAACACTCCATGTAGTTTGAAGAAATCCTAGATATTATTTTCCTTTTGTCTTTAAAAGGAAGAAAAGCATATGTCTATTTCTTTCTTTCTTTTTGCTAAAGTTTGTCTTAAAATAATATCTTAGATTTCTCATAGTCATTTTCTAATTGTTAAAGGGTGGGGGGGGGGTGTTAAAAATTTTCTCACCTTTGATAGAAACACTGAAGATCAAAACTTATACTGATTTGTGAAACTTTCTACATATATTCATTTTCAAACCAAACTTTGATCTAAATTTCAGGTACCCATGTTTATAATTAGCAATCAATACACTGTGCTCAATTCAAAGAATTCAATATTAGAAAAAACTGATTGTCATAACTTTTTGTTTGTGTTTTGTTTAATGTGGAAAAGCACCTTTAAAAATTTATAATCAGAATGCAATGTATAATAACATATCTTATATATCCTAATTGGTAGAAGAGAGACTAATCAGTTGGTTCAATTGTTTTTGCTCTTGGTTTTCATCCTTATTTTCTGTGCTTCAAAAGACTGAGTGTGCTAGGTCCCCCCCCCCATTGGAGTTTTGGATTATTGGACTTTTCGATTAAAATAAGTTAATATATTTATATTTTTGGAGAAATGAATTTTCAGGAATTTTGGACTCTTCCTCCTTCCAAAGAGAGTTTATTTTCCATTTATATGAATTATTGTAAATTAATTTTTCTTTTTCCAAAAATTTCATTTGAAATTATTATTTTAGTTTAATATCATAAGTGTCATAGTCTTTAAATGCAGAAAAGAGTTTACAGGGTTGATTATTTATAAGTGTAGTAACAGAATTTCTGTGTTTCTGAAATTATAAGAGACCCTTTTTCTGATTTTATATCTGTCTTTTGGTATAAAGAATTAAGATAAATAGTAATGATCAGAAGTAAGGATTAAATTTCTGTGGTGTCTTTAAAAATAATATATCACAGGTATAATATTCACTGATTTTTCAGATCCCTTCATTTAATGTTTTTACAGCTGCATTTAATTCAATGATTCACTAAATTATTTAGCTGCAATATATTATCAGAATACTTACTTCATTAATGTTTTGTTTTATTTGTTTTGAAAATTTGTTTTGAAATTTATAAAACTATCTTATTTCGTATATACTTTTTTTCTTCAGATGAGAGCTAACCATGTTTCCGTTTCTGTTGATTTGCCTCTTCTGGTGGATTCTGTACGCCTTGGATCTACTTACAAAGCAGTAATTATTTTTTTGTTGCTACTTATATTTGAAAATTCTTATATATAAAATGTATATATATCCTAATATACATGCCACATAAATTGTTCTCATTACAAATTGGCAAATGGAAATAATCAAATGCAAACAAGTCACTTCACAGATTTTTCAGACTCCTTCTTTAATGTTTTTACAGCTGCACTTAATTCAATGATTCACTAAATTACTTAGCTGCAATATACACTCAAGGGCCAAAACATTATGATCACCTGTCAATAACGAGTGGGCTCACCTTTGGTGCGCAACACAGCTTCAACCCGCCTTGGCATGGATGCCACTAGTCCTTGGTAGATGGCCGGAGACAGATTGTACCAAATGTTTAAGCAACGGTCACGCAAATCCGAGATATTGCGAATTGGTGGTCTTTGAACTCTGAGTTGCTGTCCCATGTCATCCCAAAGGTGTTCTATCGGATTGAGATCCGGTCAGTTAGGCGGCCAGGACATTAACTGGTATTCAGCATCATGTTCCTGGAACCACTCCAGCACAATTTTAGCCTTGTGATACGGGGCCTTGTCCTGTTGGAACATTCCATTTCCAGCTGGAAAAACAGAGGCCATGTAAGGGTGCAACTGGTCTGCAATAATGTTCAGATACCCTGTAGCATTCATGGTATGCTCTACCACAACCAGGGGTCCCAGAGACGCCCAAGAGAACGTCCCCCAAAGCATAATACCGCCACCACCAGCCTGTGTATGACCTACTGTACATTGAGGGAGCAACTGTTCGCCTGGAAGATGGCGTATCCTGACATGGCCATCGACATGATGCATGACAAACCGTGATTCATCTGATCAGGCAACTCTCTCCCACTGATCCATGGACCAGTCGCGATGTTCCCGGGCCCAGCGCAGGCGCAGTTGTCGATGACGCTTGGTCAGCAAAGGCACACGAGTGGGATGTTTGCTGCGTAGCCCCATATCCAACAGTGTCCGCTGAACAGTGTGCTCCGATACTATTCTACTTGGCCCTGCATTGTATTGGGCTGTCAGCTGATCCACTGTCTGGTTCCGGTTTCGCTTCACCATGCTAGACAGTCTCCTACGACCTTTTTCTTTGATAGCGTGTGGACGTCCAACACCATGTCATCTACTGCTGCTTTCACCGTCATTCATCCACTTTGCATAAGTACTAACAAATGTAGATCGCGCACAACCCACGAGTCGTGCAGTTTCGGAAATACTTGTTCCAAGCCTACGAGCCATTACAATCTGCCCTCTATCAAAGTCGATTAGATCCGCAGCCTTTCCCATCACACACAGAAGTAAGTGAAAGAATGATTCTTCAGACTCACCAGCAGCAGTTAAATACCACTTCTACCTGATCACGTGCCTTCCACGTCATCCAGGCGAGTTCATTGCAAAATGTAGGGGTGGTCATAATGTTTTGGCTCTTGAGTGTAGTATTTGAATTGCTCTGTATAAGGATCTCCAGAAACTATTTCATCGAAGAAAACAAGATGAAAAAAAATAAGAAAAAGATATTAAATAAGTGTAATTGAGTGCAAAAAATAGGCTTAACTATTACCAAATGGATAATTGCTATGACTTACCTGCAGAAATTAATGACAATATGTTCCAAAACTACTGTGCCTTAAAAAATGTTATTTTCATTTTATGGTAGCTCAAAAAAGTTATCTTTTTAATGATATAAATTTGTATAATGTTTTCTTAATTTTTAATAAATTTTTTAAATATAATACACAATATTCAAAATTAATTTTTAATGTTATGATGAAATTTAAACTCATCCAGCAAAATATTCAACCGTGTGCTTGTTCTATTGTTAAAATTAAGACACAAAAAGTTTCTTTTGATTTTAACTCTAAAGTAGGATTTTTACTTCCACTGCTTTTTTGTAATATATACGTTTTTTTAATTTTCACTCATAATTTTTTTGATTTATTCTAGTAAAATCATATTTTTCAATCCTATCAAATAAAGAGTTTTTAATATACAACCCACATTAATATATAACAGCTTAAAAAGTCTATAATCTAGACAAACAAGTTGTTTGCCAAAGACTATAATATATATATACAGTTGCCACAAGCTAAATTTGGACACCATAAGGAAAAAACTTGTTCTGCTAAAATATTTTAAATAAAATGAATGAGAAAAACGTGAAAATGTCATTTTTTAACAATGAATTTATTATACAGCTAAAATTAAAATCAAATAGTGTAAATTAATAAACTATAGTTAACAATTTAGACAAAAAAAAAAGTAAAATTTGTGGAAGAGACCTGTGCAACCTGTGTAAAAATTGCTTCCAACTTTATGGTGAATGTTGTAGTTGTTTAAGAAAATTTCCCTGTTGCGTTATTTTCTTTAATTGTGGAAGTAAGTATTAACTTAATTAAAATGTCAAAACAAAGGGACAAATGGGCATTGAGTTAAGAAAATTGGTTAGTTGTTTAAGGAAATTTTCCTGTTGCGTTATTTTCTTTAATTGTGGAAGTAAGTATTAATTTAATTAAAATGTCAAAACAAATGGACAAATGGGCATTGAGTTAAGAAAATTGGTTAGTTGTTTAAGGAAATTTCCCTGTTATGTTATTTTCTTTAATTGTGGAAGTAAGTATTAACTTAATTAAAATGTCAAAGCAAAGGGACAAATGGGCATTGAGTTAAGAAAATTGGTTATAACGCATGCTGAAGATAAAAAGTCTGTGCCAGAAATACCAAAGGTTGTTGATAGAAGTCATTCAATGGTTCATGACATCATAAAATGCTTCAAACCCAATGATTAGGAAAATAAACCTAAGATAGCTCACTATAAGATTTTCGCTGAAGCAGATGAGAGAAATTTAATAAAAAAAAGTGAAAGCAAATCCTTAATGCACCAAAGCTATCCATTATTGCTGAAAGGGAATTGGGAAAGTAAGCCAACCCATCAACAATAAGAAATTTGCTGCATAAGGCAGGAATGATGCCTTAGAATGGAAGAAAAGCTGAGTAAAAGACTTTCATAGATAAGCAAAATCAGACCTAATAATTAAATTCACAAAGGAGCATGAAAGCAAGGATTTTTCTTATTGGTAAAACGTTTTATTTATTGACGAGCAAATTCAACATTTTTGGATCCAATGACAAGCCTTGCGTCTAAAGAAAATTGAATGAGGAGTTACAGACAAAAAATTTTGGAAAACAACTATTAAGCTTAGTTGTGGATCAGTTATGGTCTGGGGAACTTATTCACCTACTGTCCCATAAACCCTGCATTTCATTGATAGGAGAATGGGTTAGAGTGTATAACCTCGAAATTTTAATGAAAAATTTGCTGCAATGTGTGCAGAAACTTTCTCTTAGCAACAACTGGCGATTTGATCAGGATAAGATCCATAACATAAAACTTATCAACTGCGTTCCTAGTTCTTATATAAATGTGTTCACATCATGACACTCCATCCTCTAAACTTGATATAAATCCCATTGAAAATTTATGGAAACAACTTTAAAAAAAAAAGTTTGGTAATGTGCTGTTTCTAGTAAAGATGAAGTGAAAAAAGTATTGTTGCAAAAATTGGAATAATACTGAAACTAATTTCTGTGAAACATTGGTGCAATCCATGCCTAAACTTATTAAAATGGTTTAGAAAAACAAAGAATTGCATATAAAATATTAATTCATTTGAAATATTAAATAATTATTAAAATTTTCTTATCAGTCCAAGTTTGGATTGTGCATTATAGTTTTGCTTCTTGTCATAATTTCTGACTAAGATGAATTAATTTATGCTTTCTGTATTTGCTTTTATAATTGCAGTAAATATACTATTGATATTATGCTTCTTGCCGTTTTAAGCTTAAAAAGTTTGACTAATTATTAATCTGTATTAGTATCTTTTCTTTGACAACCGAGATCTTGGAGCAATTGTGTGTGTGTTTATGTGATCAAAGCATGTCTGGAATTATATTGATTATTATATTGATTTTCTGAAATGGTGAATGCTATTGTGCAAATACTATTCACCTTTTGTATTTGTCTTTGCAATGAAATTTCTGCTATAAAAATATTTGATCTGGGTTCCCATGCCACCGGGAGAACCGGGAAAGCACAGGAAATTTAAAAATCGACTGTAAACCCGAGGAAATGCAGGAAAAATTCAAATTTTTCATAAAAACAGCGAAAATGTAGGGAATTTTATGTTTCTTAGATACTTTTTTTCCCCATTTGAAAATGTCCATCTCTAAAGATTGCAAGAATAAAAAATCTTAATCTAAAAAAGAAGCAATACCGTTCGCAATTTTGTAAAGCAGAATCTCGCACCTTTTCTAGCCTCTCTCCCTTTTTACTGTATAGATTTTTACAATTTCGATTTGTGAGACGGTTATTCTTTTTGCATGAGATTCCTGAATTGCAGACAATGACTATGTGCGAGATTTCTGTAACTATGTGAAAGATTAGTATACATTTCTCTGGCGGCAATAGCAACACTCAATCTACGGACGCATAGCAGTGGTATTTAGTCACTCAGAAGTGAGTTTATTGAATGGTTTGTTTATCATTTGAGAAATTGCGAGCTTATTTAGAATAGATTAGAGAATTTTTTAAAATAATGAACTACTCGAAATCTGTATTTAATACGAATTGGGTGGATGAAAAATTCAATCCTGATTTTGCTTTTTCTGTAAAATTAGGATTGGATCAGCGGGGTTCAAGAAGTCCTGCAAAATCCATTTGTTGCGTACTACTCGCTTTGTAAGAAAATAATAAGCCTAAGTAATATAGGGAAACAAGCGCTTATTAATCATGCCAAAAAAGGGAAACAAAATTGTGTATCAGTTCAAAAAAAAAAAAAAAAGGACATAACTGATATTAGACTTTGTATCTAAAGGAATGGTGGTGAAGGTGTTCGAAAAGAAAGCGGTCTCGAACTTTTTAGCTCTAGAACAATTATTTAAAGCTGAATTATTATGGGCATTAAAACTTGTTAGGCCACATTCACCCTTTAATGCATTCAATGATATATCGGGAATATTTTCAAATATGTTCACTGATAGTGAAATAGCTAAAAAATGTACATTAGGTCGTATAAAAATGCTGTACATTATTTGCTAAGGATGAGCTCCGTGAAATTGTTAGCTGAAAAACCTGCAGAAATTGATACCCAAGTACATGAATTGTCGAAAATGAATAAATAAAAAAAAAGTAATCTTGCTTTGTAACGTTTTTTGTTAAGTAATATTAAATTATTTGTGTCATGGTAACAAAAATGTTTTATGTTTTACTTCACTAGAATCCTTAATTTTGTGTGACTTACAATTAAAGAGCATGAGAGGTATATCCCTCCTTCCTTTAAAATACAAATTTCGTCTTTGCTAATTTCTAGACAAAGGGAAATCGTAATTAATTTTTTGTTTTGTTTGTTTGTAAATATCAAAATTCTTTTAACATGCTATTATTTTAAATAATGTTGAAGTGTTGCTTCCTTTTCCTGCTTTTTCCACTCTTTAAAATCATATTGCATTATAACTAGCACATGAGTGATATTCGAGTATTTCCTCGTTTCTTAAATATATCTAGAGAGAAAAAAGGAGGAATTTTTTTTCTAGATTTGAGTGTTTTATAGTGCTATTCAATTGAATTCATTAAAGATTTTATTTCCTCAGCTGTTATTATGCCAATTGGATATTGCTTCAATTATTTGGGTTTTATTAGTTGGTTGCTTCTGTGTAACAAGCTGTTTTTGAGCCTGATTCATAAATTTTCAATATTGGGTTAAATCTTGAACTATTCAATTAAACAAATGTTTGTCTTGAAATCAGATTTTCCATACAATAGCAAACATGGCTTGGAGTTAAATTTTGTTGAAATATAAATAATTCATTGTCTGTCAATAATTCATATAAATAACGGTTTGAGAAAGGCAGCAGTATTTCATTTATGATAAAATATTCTGTTAGTCATTTAAATTCCGCCTGTGCTTATAGCTGTCACACATCTCCAGATCATAACCGTTGTTGGTTGTTTGACAATAGATGCAATCGAGATGAAATCTCCTCCTATTCTTATTTTTGCTTATTTTATGCTACTGTGGTGCCTCAATCCTGACAACAAACAGCCACTAACGCAAGTCGACAAACTCACTTGATGCAGCAACCAAAAAGTCGTCAGACTCACCAGACGCAATTGCCAACAGCAACTTAACAGCAACAACTCACACACGCTCACGCCAAAACGCTTGGCGCGATAATTTCATTGGTCTCCGCCAACTCACTGATGTGGAAGTATTGTGGTGATAGCTTCATAAGCCAGATAACAGCCTTCGGATTAGAGTGATCACTTTTGTTTAGTGGTTATGTTACGCGGCTACGAACCCTAACGTCGCGAGTTCGATCCTGGAGAATGCAATCTCCACACCACCATTATCAGATAGTGATAGTTTTGATCTCATCATTCCAAATCACGTAGTCCTATTGTTTTGTTACTCAGTTAACATGGATTTTCCCCTCCTTTAATCTTTTCGCCCTTTATTTCAAAATTTATTATTTTTATTAGAATTCATTTATTTAGACTAGACTCTTGTAATGGGCTTTGCACTTAACTTCACATTACATTGCATTATTTCTTTCATGTTATATGCTCTTGTATCATTTTGTTCCGTCACATTTAACAGCCTTATAATTATACTATCATCAATTGTTCTTTTCTTGTATTTACCAATTTGGTTCTGAATTTCCTTATACTTTTGCTAATAATTTAGAAATACTGGCTTTCGTTAGATTTCCAACATTCTTTTTACTCATTTCGTTATAAAGTACACTTCCGAGTATCTTTTCCTAGTGTAGCGGAAGAATTGGCTGGAGTTCTATGAATTCATTTCTTTGCCCATCGATATCAGAAGACAAAGTTTTTATCCAAAACTCTCAGTTAGAATGCATATTTTCTCATTTCTTATTGAGAAGCTCTAGGCTCTCCGTTTATCTCAATGGGAATGCGGTTGCGGCCCGGTGAATCATAGAAGCACTTGTCAGAAATCTGGCGAGTTAAAAGGGTAAATTATATATCTTAACATTGGTAAATTGGTAGTTTATATATCTTTACATACTGCACAGCACGTTTCAAGAAAGTAGTAGAGAAAAAGTAAATTAAAGGATATAAATTGTTCATCTTTTAACATAAATTCTGTAATGCCCAACTTAAATGAAGGAATCATAAACGAAACATTAACGTAAATCATAGGCCTAGTTCTTTATAAAATTGTCTCAAACTGATTTTATATTTCACTGATAAATGATGCACAAATATGAAAAGGTGACCCTAAGATAATAGTCGAAACTTACAGTTTTTAGGTTTTGAAAAATTCTTTGATTTAATAGAAAATAGATGGTTTAATGGAAGCCTTTCCTTCCTTATTTAATTACAATAAAATAAAACTAGGCCGGATAATACGGAAGCCGGATACTCAGGAGTGTGCTGTACTTTCATTTGGCAACTTAACAAAATTGTAGAATACTCGCAAAAAGTGACCATCATAATAAAATTCACAAACACTTGGAAATATGGCTTCCTCTCTGCTCCAAAATGTGGTATCAATTCTAGAGTTCTACTTAAATCAAGATTAGGACCCTGCCAATTTTCTATTCATCGGAAAAAACAAGATCGATTTTCCGATACCAGTTTTTGAACCGGAATCGGAATTTTTATGTTACCGATTTATCGGTAACATAATTGTAAATCGATATTCATAATTTATTTTCGATTCGTTTTACTTACCGATTAGTGCTTATTTTTGATGCTCTTCATTGTTTTTCACCTCCGTACTTAATTTTTTTTGTCTTCTATGAGCACTGTCATATTCTAATATATATATATAAAAAATATTTATTTTATGTATATCATTTTGGAATAAACTGCTTTCTGTTCCCTAAATGAATGATATCACCAACAAATTTATAGTTAAATATAATAAAAGAATTATGTATCTTTTATATATATATATAATATACAGTTAAAGAAAATTTTTAATGCTTTTATCATTCCAAACATGCAAAATATTTTCCAGAAATAATGATAAATTAGTTCTGTGATAATTTTAATACCTTTGTGAATTAAATTTAAAAATCAAAAAAATAATTGGGCTCCAAATGTATCTGTTCAGATACAGATGTTAAAAATTATGTAATTAAAAAATAATTTATATTATTTAGCCAATTAAAAAATTATCTAATTAAAGCCTTAAATAAGATAGTAATTATTATTTCAATAAACATACATTAATTTAAATTTGAAATTCAGAGCAAATATGTTTAATGTGAAATTGCTATAATTTTCCAAGCATTTTTTAAAAAAATTCTTTCTATACAAGATTGAAAGAATTAAATAAATTTTTATCAGTCTAAATTTTGTAATACATTTTTGAAATTTACTTACATACACTCATGTCCATAAATCAAGGATAATGCAAGTTCAGGAAAAGAAAATGCCAGAAACAAAACAAATCTGACTTATTTGTAAAGCTTATTTATTAAACAAAAGATAAAGAGCGAAAAAGATGCTATATGTTTGATATCATTAATAAAAATTCCGATTTTTTGCTCCCTGGAGCAAATTACAGAAAGAAAAAAAAAAAAAAACTCTTTACAAAAATCAATATTACTTGGTTGGTATGATGGTTAAAGCATAGTATGTCTCCCAGACGATGCAATACAGTCAATAAACAACGCCTAGGCATGCTGAGTATAAAATTATCTATCTGATCTTGGTGAATATTACACCACTCATCAAGTAATGCTCTCCGAAGTTCTGGTAGACATGTAGGAGGTGGTTGACGGGCTACAACTCGTCAGCCAAGCATATTCCCACACATGCTGTACTGGATTCAAGTCCGGTGAGAATGCTGGTCAGTCCATACGAGTGATTTTCTCCGATCGAAGGCATTCGTTTACAATGTTTGCATGGTGAGGACGGGCGTTGTCATCCATAAACACGAATTATGCGCCAATGGTGGCTCGACACAAACGTACATGTTGTTCTAGAATGATGTCCCGATAGATTTGGCCTGCCATGGTCCCAATTTGAACATGCAGGTCAAATTTGGAATCCAGAATAATTCCTCCCCAATCGAGCAATTCTGCACCACCGTAACTGTGTCGTTCAATGATGTTCTCTTGGTGGTAACGGGTACCTGGCGCTCTCCATATGAAAGTCCGGCGAAAATCAAACTGCAAGCAAAACTTGGACTCGTCGGAAAACATCACACAAGCCCACTGTTGCGGTGTCCATAATTCATGCTCTCTACTCCAGGCGACTGTGAGTTGTAGTAAGTGGAACACATCTGACAGGCCTACGAGTATATAGACCCATCTGCCCTAAGCGTCTGTATATGGTCTGCCTTGAAACTGTCGTATCAGTGGCTGAAGAGAGTTGACGAATCACGTCTGATGCTGTGTTCCGTCTGTTTCTTTTGGCAGTAATTGCTAAATACCGGTCCTCATTCGGCGTTGTAACTCGGGAGCGACCTGTGCTGTAACGTCTGCTCACATTACCATCATCTTGGAATCGTTGGCAAAGCCTGGAGATGATACTCTAGGCGATTCCAAGTTCCTCGAATACTTCCAGCTGGGTACCCCCACATTGCAGACGGCCGATAATTCTACCACGTAAAAAATCATCCAATTGCGTCCTTTGTGTCATAACTATGCGGTTATTGCATTGAAAGGCTCATAAAGCGCTTGCGAACAATTTACTTCTTTGCCGGTATTCCTTATATATCACTCTCTTCCATTCTCGTCATTGTGACGTACTATCGGTGTCATCCGGTGGCTTTCTGCAATTTGCATATGATTTTTAAAGATGTGTGTAGTTATTTTACGGATGATATATGTATTTTAGAGTTCGATTTCCGCGTGACTTTGAATTGTCCTTAATTTATGGGCATGCGTATATATTTGTTGTAAAGAATAAATAAATAAGTTCCATTTAAACAAAATTCTTATTATTTATTTTTTGAAAATTTTTGATTTATTGATTTTTTAAAACTCTGTTCTTAATTTAATATAATAATTTTTTAAACATTTTTTTCTCCCAAAACTGGCGTTTTTTTTTTAATTGTGTTGTTGCTCTAGGTAGCCAAGGACACAAAGATTACAATTTAATATAAAAATATTCTTATAAATTAAACTTGAAATTAAAACGCGACTTCTTTTAGTAAAGAATACAAATATTAACAAATTATATACAAATAATATCTGTTAACAACTAAACGTAGCCGAGATATATAGAGCAAATGTTCCACGAGAAAAAAAAAGTTTTGCTCAAAATTAGTATTATTACCAGATGTAAACAAATATAAAAGTAGCAGCTCAAAATTGAAATTTTCGGTTAAGCATGAAGCTATATGCGATCTCAAACAATCTGGAGTTAAAGATGCATCAGCCTTTAATATCTTTCGGATTTTCCTACAATAAGACATTTAAGAGAGATCAAAGCAGCATTTTTAATGTAAAACAAAATTACAATTCGAAAGCTTAATCATCAGCCATAAAATGCTTTCTGCACATATAACATATACACTTGTCCTAACATGGGCTTTTTGCATAAATGGTAACAAACACATGTGAAATGAAACTTTGTTTATATACCCTTTCCCCCCCCCCCCGGCTTAAAGGTATAAGAATGAACAATGGAAAAGAAATCGCACCTTCTAAAACGATGACCATTAGAACTCTTAAAAATTTCAACTGCTTTCAAAACTAGTTTGAGAACTTGATCAAACTGCCGATACTTTATCGAATTTTTGATACATACAAAATGTTCGGTAATTTCAAGATTTCGATAATAATCGAATGATTTGATTAACAGGAATCTGTTTTGCATGGTTAATGAGAATCAGTCATGTCAATATTTTTGTGGATTTCAATTTTTATATATATATATATTGGAAAATATGTGTTCTTCTTTTCTTTTCCAGCCGTGTGCTTTCCAATAGTATGCGCTTTTATACTTACAAAAGTGTATAATTTTTTTCTTGTTTTATATTTTAAAAAAACACTCTTTTCCAATTTCATAATACAATTTTTATTAAATTTTTTATTTTGTATTTTAGATAAAGATTTTTTAGAGGATAAATTTTGTTATTTCACTTTATATGATTGGATTATATGCTGTGCTTTTTTTTTTTTAATTTTCATGCAGTTTAAAAGTTTGTTTTTTCCCCCTTTCTCCTTTTTTTTTCTTCATGGTTTTTTTAAAATTTTATTTTATTTTCAAATATGCAGTATTGCCTGCATTCAATTGATTTAAGAAAATTTTTGTGAAATAATTATTTTTCTATTTTTAATATAAAGATATTGTAATGTTATTTTTTCAGTCTTTTAACTGTTTTTATATATTTCCTTCATTTTGATTTTCCATATATTTTTTAATATTAATTTTTTTTATTCCATTTCGAATATCATAATATATCAAAATGTTAATAGTATAATTAGAAATAATAGGGAGATAGCTAGAATTTTAATATTCTGAAACATGGCGTTATTTTTTCATTGAGTTTATATTAATGTTGATATATAATAGCATATTTTTCTTTTATCTGATCATGATTAAAATCTTTTCTAAAATTTTTAATGTATTATATCATCTTCCATAAATAAATTTACCCTTCATAATATTTGTTATTAATGTTTTACTCATTTCAAAATTACTATTTTCCGTTTGTTTTTGAATTTTGAAATAGTAAATTGAATGATTATTTTTGATTATCTAATAGACCTAGTGTTAAATTATTTGTTAAATGATGTATGGCATTAGTAGTGTTTATGGTATTGCTACAAATACTAATGATTTTATTGAGCCATTAAATTTCCAAAATGCATTTTTCACCGTGTTGAGCTCTACTGTGTAGATATTTTTACTTTCTCATATATCTAGGATAGAGAAAGTATAGTAAGCATCAAAAAATTCGAACTCAAGATTTTGTTGAATCTCCATGTTTCAGACCTCCTTGAGTTCAAAAACACTATTTTTAGAAAATGTCCGTCTGTCTGCTTGTGACAAAGATAACTCTAAAACAATTTTCGATTGACGGTTGAAATTTGGTATACTGTCTTTACATGAAATTCGCAGATTTCTCTCAAATATCTGTTCAGAGGAAGCCCGTCTGTCTGGCTATTAAAATATATGTTAGCGTGATAACTATAAAACGAAGAAAGTTAGATAGATAAGATTCGGTGCTCAGATTTAACATCTACAGTATAAACACCTGTCAAATTTTGAGTAAAATCCAACTACAGGTTGACTGTCTGTCGGTCGGTACTTTCAGAAATAAGTAAACACGATAGTTCAAAAATGCAAAGAATTGAATATATCAAATTTGGTATGAAAATTTATGACTACAAGTGCAGTTTTGTTTTCAAATTTTTGTTTCCAAAAACACAAATTCGATTTTTGAATATTATTAACTGCATGCCAAGGATTAAATTCCAAATAACTCGCCAAGTATCACACAATATATTCAGTAAGAATGCTAAATTCACACCAAAAGGTAATATTTTGTAACTATTGTATGCCAGTGCCATGTAAGGTATTCTGTGGCATAACAAATTTATTAGAGAGTGTACAAGAAAGTTTTAAGAAGACTTCCAATCGTTATTGAATTGTTGATTGAGAAGGGGGGGGGGAGAGAGATGCTGCCTTGAACGTCTTTTTGTGTCATTTTGCAAATTTTCTACTTTAAAAAAATAAAAAGTAGAAAACAAGTGAAATTGTGTAGATAATATTGATATAATTTTTTAATAATAGTTACAGTGTAAAATCGTATTTTACAACTTTTTCAGATTTTTTTTATCAGGTGTTTATGCTTATGCATTTCATTGTTTGCTTGATCCAACCATGTCTGTTTAGTGTATCAAACCCTTTATCATATTTTAAAACATCATCATAAAGAAATGGCTTGAAAATATGATTTTTAGATTATGATGTAACCTCTGCCTGGCATTTGCCTTTCCAATACTGAAATTTCTTCAATAGTTGCAGGAGCATGTCTGCCGGCATTTAATTCATAATGAAGAGATTCATCATTTTTTACCAAATCCAACCTTGCTTTACAAAGCTCTTCAAAACAAAATTATAAATGATGTGATCATCATATTTTGAGTCCCTATTAACCTTATTTGTAATTAGAAATTCCTTATTAAAGAGTCGCATGGCCTCCATTTTGTTGGAGTTTGTAGTTGGAATTTGTACTATGAACCTGTAATTGCAGGAGGAGTTAATTTTGCAACATTTCTGGGTACACAATAGTATTTCCAAATGAACTTAAATCTATTTCTTGATCATTTCACAAAAGATATTGATTTGTTGAATGACTTTACCTCCCAGGCTTGCCTAGGAGAAAGAACTTAGTAGCAGTGAAATATAATTCAATTGTCTCAACTACCCAATAACATGATTGCCATTTATTTACACTCTGCAGCTGTGAAGCTATAACTTTTTGAAATTGGATGAAGAATTTTAATATACTTTATATTGTAGAAGGTTCTGAAAAATATTATAATAATGATTTAGTCCTTTCATTATAAATTTTACTTTTGAAAAATTTTGTATTATTGCATCAGATATCAAACAGTTTCCAAGATCTCTTTCAGTTGTGTTCTATAATTCAGACAAATTAAATGAAAGTAACATGTACATTAAATTTGTGTTTAAAAAATTCTTATTATTAGTTCTATGCCAAATTGTTTCTGCTAGTAAAATTTTTCTTATTTTTTACTGAAACTGGTATTTTAATGGAACTGAATTTGTAAAGTATCCTGTTTATTTTATGAATATGTTATTAACTGTATATTTTCTTAATGTTTCTTTTAGCAAGGTGAAGAAGTTGTTATTAATAACGATTTATGTGATGCTAAAATAATGAGTCCTTCAGTTTCAAAAACTGCCTCTGGCCACTGCAGTGCTACTCCTGTTACTCCAAATTCTACTCCTACTGTTCCAAGTGCTATTTCTATTACCCCTATTGTTCCAAATGCCAATACTACAACTTCTGCTGTTCCAAATACCAGTGCAACTGCTTCTGCTGTTCCAAAATCCCCTACTTCAAATTTAACTACAACAGTGAAAAGCTTGCCAAAGTTATCTCCAAAACCAACAGATGCCATCGAATGTATTGATTTAACAGATGATGCACCTGCTGCAGTTGTGAAGCCAGTTACAAGTAAGTTAGTTTAGCAGTTACAAACTGCTTTTGAAAGGTATTTTGAATTTCTTTCATAAAATAAAAATATCTTTTAAAACAAATTCCAGGAAAGTATGTGAAATCAAATATTGTTTTTCAAATATTGTTGGGAAAAGTCAAATATTGTGAATTCTGCTTACCATATATTAATCTTCAGTAAAAATGGTTTTAGAAGGGAAAAAAGAAATACATGTATTTGTTTTGCCATTATAGTTACTCACAATTTGTTTATAATGCTTTGAGTGAATAATTGCACTTAAGTTGAAGATTTATAAATTAATTATGCAAGATGCTTTGTGATTTAACTTGAAAGATAAGAAGTGCTAAATGAGTGGTAATTAAAATTTCTTTTACTTGATAATTTATATTTTTCCTATAAATTTTATATATGTTGTTTTCCTTATAATTTATTTCTTAACTTATGGGATTTATATTCCCTTTTATATAATTTATCTGCTTACTTATTATGTTTAGGATTATTATTAGTATAACATATTAATGCAATTAGTATCTGCTGCGAAACTTTTTTTTCCTTATCTGTTTTTTGTCATTTAAATTTGAATGTTACTGCCAATTGAAAATTTAAAAACAATATGAAATTATTTCCATCTTTGTGTTGTATTGTTTTATACATGATTCTCATATTAAAAATCAGCACAGCAATGTATGTGAGAAGTTGCAAGATTTTCCTTTTCTATAATTTCTTTTGGATTTCATTTTACAAGCATATACAGCATTCTTACCATAAATATTATAAAGTTTTTCTTTCCAGATGTGTGGGTATTGTTTGTTAATGACGCCAAAAGACATTTAAATTGAAACTATACATAGATGAGTAGATCAACTTTCATATGAGAAATGAATATGGAGACTTTTATTACTAACTGTAATTGAAGGAATCAATATAAATATTTATTTTTCTTTTTTATGAGATATTCAATTATAACATAGAATTTCTTTTTTATTAACAATTATTTCTGAAGTTACACGACATGATTTTCTATTAATATCATGCTTATATATAATTACATATATAGTTTAATTCTCTTGTGACAGTTGTCATATCTATTGTATTGAAGTCTGGTTACTAAACTATGGCATGAGATCATTCAAGATTTTGCACACTTTTGCTCTGTGGTGAACAATTACATAAATGAAGACCAAGATGATTTACTACTAGCTTTTCAAATCAATTAACTTGTGTTCATGTCTGCTTTAAGCCAGTATTTTATTTTTCTAAATGTGTTTAATAATTTGGATGAATATTTTTGCATTCATTCGATGGATTTCTATTTATAGCGATATTAATTACTCCATTAATTGTAAAGGTAAGAATCTGACTATAATTTATGCATCTAAAATATTTATCTGTATTTTATTTGCTTTCTGTATATTGCTTGATTCAAATTCTCTCTGTTTCAAATAATATAAGGTTTTGTATCATCTTTTTATAAATATTTTTGTGATCAATAATGCATTGATTTTTTTTTATAGATTCTTCACCCTTGGCTTCTATATCATTGGTAAGAATTCTTATATGATTTTCATTCTTTTGTGTATTTTAAAAATGAAACTCAGAAGGAATAATAAATTTTTTGTATAGTTTTCTAATGTTCTTGCACATTGCATTTCAGTGTGAATTGAATAATATGCATTTCTTATGTGTGCTTACTTCATTTTTTATTTATTTAGTGAAAATGCTAGTAGTAAAGCAAGAAATATGGTTTAATTATTATTTATGATTATATTATTTTTTCATTCCTTGGGGAAGGGGTCAGTTCTTCTCTTAGTAATACAGTTAGGGCTGTGTAAATCATTGTGATGACAGAATTTACCTTTTTAGAATGGTCATATTTAGCTTACCTCAGTACCTGTGCTATGCTTTATGGTGACTGGTGTATCAGATTCACTTGTTGCCTCAGATTAAATTAGAGTAACCATTTTATGTCATATATTGCAACCTTTGCTGCACTGTAACTGGGGTCAATATTAGAGAAATTATAAGCATTTCTGTGGTTTATTGACTTAAATAATAAATCATTCTTTTTATTAGTTTTATATTTAGTGATGTAGGCCTTGTAATTTTTTTAACTTATTCATTGGATCAACAAATATATATTTTCTGCTAAATTAGGCCATTGCTTTAAATATCATAATGCAGTTTAAATCATCTATTTATCCATTTTCATTAGACATGCTAAATATATCTTTGTTGATTTAAAGTGTAATTAAAAGAATTATGAGGATTACAGCATCATATTGAAAACTAATAAAAAGTTAGAATAATTTATTGACTTACTACAGAAATGCCTACTTTATGTTGATTCTGCTCTGAACTTATTGACTCCTTTATTGAAAATCAACATAAAACTTAAAAGAAAGATATTGTGTTTTGATTATTGAAATTAGTATAAGATGCCCATACTAAATTTGCTATTAATTCACTAATTTTTGTATTTGAATTTGATATTTAAAATAAAATTTATCTTATATACTGAGCACTTAAGTCAGTGATTAAAATTGTAATCTCAGACGTTAAATCTTTTTGTGAAATGCTTGCTATAATTTTAGATATTTATGCATCTGCTTGTAATTGAATAACCACTTATATATGAAATTGGACATCAGTGTTATGTTGTTTTTAGGTTAAGCACCCTGCACCTTTACCCCCGAGACCATTCTCTACTCCCAACAATGTTCTTCCAAATGTTCCGCCTAAGCCTCGTCTCAAAGTATCAACAGAGGAGCGAGGTCAGTACCTCTCTCTCTTTCTTTCTTTTTTTTATATGCATTTCTTGTTGAGAATGAACGGAATGAAAATCTATATTAGCCTGTATATTGCATATGATAGAAAAAGAAATACTTATCTTTACTTGGTGTTTTTGTTCAGTAGGTGATAGATATTGAATATGTAGTTATTATTAGGTTGATTATTTCTGAATGAAGTATTTACATCTTAAGAAATCAAGACAGATAAATAATATCCATTAGACTTGTAGTAAAAAAATAAAATTGCTTGGATGGAAGAAATGGCAAAAGAAAGAAAAAAACGGGTTAACTTCCTAAACGATCTGTGTCATTTGTAATTAGGTCTGGAATCAGTTTAACATTTATGAAAAGATAAAATTAAAAAAAAAAAACACAGCTTGAAACCAAAAAATATTTGTATTCTAATAGCAGCAAGATGTTCTACAGTTGTTCTGTAATATTTTCAGAATATTGTATTATATTCAGAATATTTAACAAAGTTGTCGAAATATCATACAGTATCTTTGTGCTAATAAGCTATGATTTTTTTAAATATAGTTGGATATCTGCTTAACAAATTCATCAAGATGAAAATTTTATTTATTCATTTGTAAGATTAGGGATTTAAAACCAAAAGTAATAATATTCTGCTCTTACCTTGTAGACAGCTCTATTAAGAAAATAAAAATAATAAATAAATAAATAAAAATCCACAATTAGAAGTTGCATACTTTTTATTCTGCTGCTGAAAATACAGCAAATAATTATGAACTAGTTAATTTTAAATATTAAAGTATATACTGAGTAATGTTTGGTAATTTCTTTGTTTCCCAACTCAGTGAAGTCCTTTTTCATTAATGTAAAATACTTTTTCAACCATTTTAATGAGAGATTTACTTTGCAATCAGAATCATTATTGATTTATTTCAATAAATCAAATGTTTCTTTAATTTCATCCACACAGCTCACCATTGTATATGACATAGTTTTTAAAGTCAGCTCCATAAGTGACAATGACTTCTTCTGAAGGATCAGATGAAAAGATGACTTCTTCATCATTTTCATCACATTCCATTTAAGGGCCTGGAAATCCCTTCTCTGATAACATCTTTTCAATTGAATTTTTAGAAATTTGGCGTGAAGAATGTTTCACAAAATATAGATATTCAAAACATTGCTTTGCATCATTTCTGTGCATTTTCGTCTAATGATTTGATAATTTTTCTCTTAAACAGCTTATTGCTATTAACTTGTGCAGAATGAGTGATACCAGAGTCTAGTGGCTAAAGCGCACTTTGGAGGAAAAAACACAATTTACGTGTTTCTTAAATTGCAAATTGGAAGATGTGTAGGATAGTGATCAATAAACAAAATGATTTTTTGTCTCTGTATAGACTCTGTATGTCAGAACATATGTAATTAGGGAAGAAGTCATCCAAGATTTTTTGTTTACTGTGTATTTTGTTGGTGAGATCTCTACATTTTTAAAACATTGTCTTTACTGTCCTTCCTATTCAACGTGTCAGTTCCGTTGATATCAATTTGCTTTTTTTTCCCCTGCCAAATATTTTTTTTTTTTCATTTCTAGGGAGCATTTGGTTGGTTATAAGTCATGAAACAATCCTGATTCATCTGCATTGTAAATATTGGTTGGTGAATATCCTTCAAATAGGCTGGGCAACATTCCTTTCCTATTTATTACTGCATTTTTACTTACAGTAGTCTTTTCTCCTCACACTTTCTTTTGGACTTTCAGGTATCTTTTCTTATGAAGGTCGACCCAACTATTCGATACAGAAAAGTCTTTCACAATATGCTTTTTGGCAAGTTGAAGGGCTTTTTCTTTGATTAGAGGTCCATTAATAACTACTTACTATCCAGGCATCAATGATGGATTGTTTTGCTAGATCAGTTTTAAGAATAGAAAGAGGAGTAGCCCTCAATGACTTTCTTATTTTCGGCAATTTTTCACCATGTTTTGTTTTTTTTTTCAATTTCAACTCATTGTTTAACAATTGTATCTAAAGTTGACATGGAGATTTGACGATGTCCTGCTAATGAGTTTTGTGTTCCAAGGTTCTTGTCAAATTCATATAAAATGTTAACCTCTTGAATCAGCAAAAAACTTTTTCATTTCTGACAATCTTTATATGTTTCACCTGTTTACAGGTTTAAAAATCAAATGTATTGGAAAATCGAGCTTCCAATACATCTCATTTCTGTGGTTTGTGGAGTTAGGAGGGATTACACTCATTTCTGATCTGCATTACTCATTGTTCTAGAAAAGATATATACTTCTGGTGTACAGCCTACCATCCTGCCACCTCTGAACAAAGCAGTATCAACAAGATAAGATGGATACTGATATCTTTTGAAAAAGCAATTCAATATTTTTCTAACCCTATATAATATATTTCTATAATAAACTTTGGTAGTAAAATAATTTGTTAGTTTGGAATTTATTATTATTTAAATTTGGTTTTTGCTTTTATTTTAATCGAAAAAATTCATAAAGCAAATAACAAATATAACATATAAGCAAATTAACAAATAAAAGTCAATAAATTAAAAGTTAATATATTTTATTCCTATTCTAAAAATCTCTTATGTATTTCTTATTATTGTATTGTACTGTATAAGTGTATTTTATTGGAAGTAAAGAATGCCAAATTCAGTTTTCTGATTGATTTTTAAATAAGTAGTTTTTGGATAATGTGTGGCAAATTATTATTTCAAAACAATACTTGACGATCAAAACCAAACAAAAGGGCTGCAGTGGCTTAATGGCTAAGAAAAACCAGTGATTAGTGACTGGTTTAAAGCTTGATTCAATGAAGATTCATTCATATATTAAACATGTAATTAATTTGATTTTAAATTTATTAGTAAACTTTTTATATAAGATTTCATAAATAATGTATAATAATATCAATAAACTATTCTATTAGGGTTAAAGACAGTTTTGAAAGAAAATTCATGGGATGATGTGGATTTTAGTAATTTATATTTTTATCAGATCCATTCAAGGCATTAGCAGCTAAAGTAATACTTTTTAATAGCTGATTGGTATTGAGATTTTATTGTAATTGCGGCAACTTTTTTTCTTTTTTTTTTAAAATCAAATACTGTTTCCTCTGTCATATGTTTAAATATAAAACTTCTATGGTTCTTTATTTATTAAACTTGATGCTTTATATTTTGACTCTTTACATTAATTTACTTACAGAACTTGTCATAAAAATTTCATGCTTATTTTTTAAATACAAGTAAACCATTACCTTTTCTTTTGAGCAATCAGTTAATATCTTTAAACGTATTGATAGAAATCTAAATGCATTTCTATAAATAAATGTATTTGTATTAAAATTAGAACACAAATTTCAAGTGCATATGTTTGTGTGTGTGTGTGTTGATTTTGCTCCATGACTCAAAAATAAAATTAAATGAATTAAAGTAAAGTAAAAAAAGGGCAATATTAGTGCGAGAATGCTGAATGAGTATTCTTTATTAGCAATTAGTCATAGGAAACAATGTCTCAAAATTATAACTTTTATTATCCACAGATGATAATAATGATTTTTCATTTATTTTCTTAAGTATCAACAACTTTATGTCCAATAAAATTTCATGATGGCATATTATAATATCCTTAGAAATATTGATTATAATGAATATAACAATATTGATAATTACTTATCCAAAGTATGATATTACACAGAAAAATAAAAATACTATTAACAGGAATTATTAGTTGGAGGATATTTTATTTATAAAAATATTACTATAAATGTAATATAATTTATGACAGGCTTCATTATTTGAATTTAAAATTTAATTTTGTATTCTTTCTAATTTTAAGTTATTGAGGAAAAAAGTCTCTCAAAAAGAAAGTAAATTAATCTTTTTAGCATTAAGATTTAAGACTTAATTCTCAAAAAATAAAATTCACTCTAATTATAAACATTTCTTGTTAAACCTTGAATTAAAAACCTCATTATAAAAAAAAAAGAAAGGAGGAAAAAACTTCAAAGTGTACTAAATTTCCTATAATTTTTTTTATGATTTATATATTATGAATTACTTATAAAACATGATATTTTTTTAGTTTGACCTGTTGTTGAACTGCAAAAGCTGTGATGAATTTCATCGGAATGTAGAATAATAAATTGATTATAACATCCATGACCTTATCATTTCTCTGGTTCTTTTATAATATTTAATTATGACAGTTCCATTTTCCAGGTATAGTTCTTCAATGGGATATGCCTCCATCCTATTCACCAATAGCAGCTGCAGCTTATTCAAAGTTGAAAGCTTTTGAGATATTTGGCTACCAAGAGCAGAAGAACATGGTCATCAATACTCTGCTCTGGAAGAAGATTGGATCGGTGAAGGCCATGAGTCTGCCTATGGCTTGCACTCTCACACAGTTTGTGGAAGGTCAGAAATATCATTTTGCAATCAGAGCTGTAGATATACATGATCGATATGGAGCCTACAGTGATCCCATCAGTATTATTTATAAACCAGTGAAGGTGAGTGAACTATGTTTTTAATTATACTTCATTTTGATTTCTCCTTAATACCGCCTATGAAGCAGGTCAGAGGCAATTAACAATTTGTTAGCATTGTGTATATAAAAAACATGCTCAGCAATATTTAAAAGTTCTGAAGGTAGTCTGAAAGTTATGAGCTAGTTTTTCTTATGAGTGATTCTTGTAGAACTTTAAAACCACTTAATTATACATTTTGGCTCAGATTCCAAGATTTAATTTCAAGTTTTGATGGACACAATAAATCTTCATTTGAATTTCCGGCAAGATAGTAACAAAAAAAGTAGAAATTTCTTATTGTCCACACAAACAAATGTTACAAAAAAAAAAAAAAAAATGAAATGAAATGCATGTTTTTTGTAGTTTGTGAAATTTATATTATTCTTAACAAAAAGTTAACATGCAAACTAAGGTTTTAGGTTTTACCAAAGTCATGTTATTTTATTCTCTTAATCTTGCTAAGATATTTATCTAGTTTTTTAATAAAAGAAAATATCATCTAATTAATCTGATAATTCGGAAATCTATGTAAGATGCTCTGTTTTTTAGCTTCACATGCATTTTATGTATTACATTCTTGTATTTGAGTTGAAAAACTCATATATCCATTAGTTTTTTTGAAAGACATTTGGAAATTTTTTTGAAAGACATTTGGAAGTCCTCGAACAAAAAAGCTTTCAAAACAGCTTTTAAGAAATTTTTGTTATAAATTCTGATTTATATGCATACAATTGTTTCGAGTATTTAAAACTGTTATTGGCAAATATTAAGTTTTAGGTTTTGCTTATTTTTTCTTAGCTACTTAATGTCAAATTCAGAAAATTTTTCAAGTAGATTTTCTTCTTTACCCTTCAGAAATATTTACACTGGAGGAAAATGAAATCTTAACTAGAAGAAATTAGTTTATATAAATGAAATCTAGGAAAAATATTTTTTAATTAAAGTTTCTGAATCAGAAATTAAAATGTGTGCGTGAAGAGCTATTCCAAATTTGGAATGGTGGTGCATTAATAACCATTGTAATCAGCTCTATTTCGAATGTAGTCTTATTAACTTTTATGCATTGTGCCAGGCTTGGTCTATCAAATCAATAATGGTTGAAGCTGACAGTGTTGTTGTTACTAATCCCAAATTGTTTAGTTTGCCGGATTATCTTTATGAATCCAGAAACTCTAGAAAAGGATGGGAAAAGTCAGCATTTCAGTTTATCCAAAAACTTGAGTACCGGAAAGAAAAGGATGATTTAGTCCTTCCTTGCATTACTGGGCAAAGTGGAATATCTTTTATGCCTTGGGTGACTCATCAGGAATATACATTCCAACCTGAAACACCCCATAATCATGAATAGGCAGCAGAGCAAGACTTTGGAGTGGAGGGTAACAGTTGTTTTATCATCCTATAATAACCTATTCATGCTTGATGAAAGGAAGATCTGATGATTTTACACTTTAAGGTAACATTTAAATATTGGATGACTGTAGCAGTTTGGGATTAGATACCATCTTATTGGAAAACACCACAGGAATAGTGATAAAAAATAATATTGCAACTAGTTTAGTCACTAATCCGAAATGCAATCTATTGTTAAAGTGCTAGGAATATTGGCAAGAGTCTTGCTGTATAGGAAATTGTACCCCAGGCCATAGCTTCTAGTGTAGGTTCAGTGCATTTATACTACAGAAAATTTTGTTTCAAGCTGTCATCAGTCTTTCCTCTACCCAACAAGCTAATAGTAGCATCATGACTGAAAACAAAACAGATCTCTATACTGTTCTTCAATGAACTTGCTGAAGTGCAGAAAGGAATGATTTTGAATTAATTGTGTGAAATGTCTTGGACGTCTGTTACTCTTCATAGATAAGTTACAGCTGCTCATTATCTTGATATTCTGGGGCATTAGGTGCTTTTCACTACACTTTATTTTCCAGGGGATAGACTTTAACAAGAAGACAATACTCATATTCACTTTCCTAAAATCCTTCAAAAATAGCTTCAAGAGCATAAGAAGAAATCAGGGCATCTTGCCTCGCCCCTTCACTCTCCTGGCCTGAACATTTCATGGGATGTTTTGAGTCAAAATTCCGCCCTCGATTTCCTCTATCATCTACGCTTTCGGGATTGGAGACTGCTCTCCAGGAAGAATGGCTTCATATTCCATTAAATATTGTTCCTCTATGCATTTGCCCCACGTCACATACAATCTGCAATTAAGTTTAGGGATGGTTTAACTCCCTATTAATGAGGCTTTTCTCGCATTTCATGGGCGTTCGTATTTTTTTTTTTTTTTTGTCACTCATGTATATTTAAGTAGCAACAATCCAGAAGTGAATATAAGGTTCAGATTATACATGAAAATAATTATTAAAAGAAATAAGCTGATTTTTCCATTTGGCATTTGTTTTCTCATTAAGATAATAAATGTAATTCCTTTTAATTACTTGTCTTTAGATTAATCAACATTTGCCGGCTAATTGTACTGATTATGTCATGTGCTATTTGTCAATTTTAAAGAATCGATATATATTGTTAGAAGCCTGTAAAATTGTTTCCCAGCACGGTTAGTTCTATCACCGGAAAGACTGATTTACAATCATTTGTATTGGATGCTGCTCCAGTGTTGAGCCATTGATCCCAAAGATTCGCGATAAACTTGGCGATAGAATAGAATTTTCGAGAATTTTTAACGATCCGTCCATTAAGAACCGAGATACGCCTGATTGGCTTAGAAGATTCTCGGCCCGACTGACGGGAACTATAAAAAGATGGCAGTTTCAAGTAAATCGGTATTTTTTTTCCACACAGCAAACTTAGTTTTGCCGTTTTTGCAGAGATGACTTTTTTTTTTCAATAACTAAATTATTTCAATGATTTTTCAAAAACCGGTATTTTACAGAATTACCGTTTAAGAAATAAAATTCCACTGTCTTTTTTAACTCGGCAATCATGTTTATTAATGTCATTGTTCAAAATATCACGTTCGATTATCCTTTTAGATATTGTCGACTCCTGCAAAATTCTAGGTCTTAGTCGCCCCCCCCCCTTTCACCAGGTCCTTAATTGTTCGACATTATTATTATTATTATTTTGAAAATTTTTGTACTATTAGTCATTTTTTATAACTGTCTGTGTATTTAAAATAACTGCCGTAATAGGAAAACCAATCTCCCAGCCACAACCACAGTACCAACTTCGATTATTTTTATTCAAAATTAATGATATTTAGATAACGTCATCAAAGTCTCTCCACTACCATCCGTTTTTGCTAAAACTTCAACGAATATTCTGAACCGCATATTCTTTGAAGGCAAAATGACAATCTTGACCGAGTTCATCACTCATAATCACTAAATAAGCCAAGTTCATAACCACTAAATATTCCGTTTCCCCAAATCATTTTTTTCTAATGAACAACTTCTGACCACTCTGTCTGTCACCATTTTCTAGAACAAACAAAACTTAAGAGTTTAGAATAGTGTTCACTAATTAATTTCTCTACTTTGTAAGTATGACTAACCCATCAGAATTTTCTCTATCATTATTATGCGATCATGATTTAAAATAGTACTTTCCTTTGTTTTAATAAGTTGCATTTCATCAAAATTTTGTCCGCATGCGTCTATTAATATCATTAATAGGGTTGCCAAATTACATAATCTTAATAAGTTTAACTTAGTGATGACACTCTAATGAATGACATTTTATAACAAAAATATAATTATAATAAGTAAAAATTTACTATTCTTCCAATGTTATATAGACTGTTCTGTTTAATTAGATTTACATCCATATCTCAAAGTTAGAAATTGTCAAATAGGTGATAAAAATTGGTGAAATCGCACCCGTTTGTGAGATTGGAGGCTCTGTCAAAGGGATATATGACCATTTATGTATTTAGGGGCCATAAGCATGCGTATGAAAGGAAGCTTTTCAAAATTGGTGTAATAGTTATGGTTCTTTTGAGGTTTGTTCCTGCAAAGGTTGTTCTGGGAAGTTATGTTATTATTATTATTATTATTTATTTCGAAAATAAAGAGTTGTTGATGATGTATCTAGGAATCATGAGATCTCGCATAAAAGGATTTTTTTTTTGCAACTGGTACAATGAGAGTACTGAACTGCATACTTTTCCATAGAGAAGTAGTAATCAGTTTCTCTTGAACAATGGAAGGAGACCATGGATGGCATAGCTAGAGGTTATGAGTTTTCCACACTTAAAAAAATTGACAAAATTGGACCAGTGGTTAGAGATGGGACTATTTCTTTATTAATTGAATTATGTGAATTTCTTTACTTTTATTCGTGTTTTCGCTACTTATAATATTCCCGAGATTCATAGTAACAAGTAAAGGTTTAGTTTTAGGGCAGATACATGAATAACAGATCAATTCTCTTTCGTTCACTGTACTCGTAGAATGTACGGAAACATAAAATGAGTCTTTTTAATATAGTTGCTTCATCATCTTCAGTTTTCATTTAATTAGTCAATTTTTAACTCTTTAGTTTTGATATCTTGCAGTCTCCAAAATTTATATTCGTTAGTTATACTGTTGATAGCTATGATATTATGAAGAGACAAATATATCAAAGTAAAAATCTTGTTCAAATCTTTGTCAGTCATGAATGTAGAACTTTTAATAGAAAGATTTACCTTATACCAAATGTGTTCTTATTATCATCAACGGATTTTCAAAAAGAATCTTATTATTTAAAATATCTTAGTATAAAAACTGCCGCGAAATCAGAATTTTTAATTCATGAGTCACAAATTCAGGTTTTCAATATTTTTTTTTTTTTTTTTTTTTTTTTTTTTAAATTTTTTTCTGCGACATTATTATAAAATTTAAGAACCTTTACTTTAAGCATTATTTTAAGGTGTAGAAATTCTTATCTGTAATATAATTCTTATGACTTGATTATAGTATCATTCTAGTGATGTATATTGCATACTGTGTATATTAACTACTATATTGATGCTAATTTCTCCCTCCTTTTTAGGCATAAGTGAATATCGTTTCATTTTTGTGGATCATACACTCATCTTTTTAAAATACATATTCAATTTGTCTTTGTATCATTGTGAAATAAAAATGGAAAATAAATGACATTATGAAAGAAATGAATTGTTTTTAGTCTATTGTTGCATCGTTTGCTTTAAAAAATTTTTTTTTATTGTCATAATGTTATTAGCAGGAATGCCTTCTGTAATTTGCAAGTTGCAAAAATCCGGCACATTGCAAAGTTCTACAGAAAGAGACCTGAAGCTGCTAATACAGTATCATCTCTTGGGTTGCAAATATTCTCTAAAAAAGAATTTTTCACAATTTTTAATTAATTAAAAATTTTGTATTTTTAAAGCCAGAGCATATTAACACACAAAAACAGTTTTTACACTATTAAAAAAAATCAGTAATATCATTTTTTTTTCTTTAGAATTTTTTTTCTCTCTAATAAATTTTTCAAAATTATGTTTGTGCACAATTTCCAACAATGTCTTTTACTATTGTGATGAAATTAACTTAATTTTATCGTTTTATCAATTCTTTTCCTTTTGTGCTGTTGCAAATGTTATGATAAAAAAAAAAAGGGGCTTTCTTTGGGTTAAAGTTTTTGCTTTCGCATTTATCAGCACAGTATTATTAAAAGTTTTATCCGGCATTCTTTCTGCAAATTTTGTCATGCAAAGATCATAGCTTGACTGCTGCGAAACGCAGCAGTCAAGCTAGATAAACGAATCTGGCTTAAGCATAATCGTACTACATTGTTCCGTAGGAAAAGTTCAATTGCTTCTTTCATAAAAATTTTGGTTATTCATGTTGTAACAATCTTTGTCCAAGTAAACTGTATACTTTTTTGGATAGAATGCCTCTCTAATTATAGTTCAGCCTTCTTAATCTGCATTATAGCGTGAATAGTTCTTTCCTAATCAGTAGGCCGTTCTATTTGATTTCAAACGGTTTTTGAATGCTTGTAATGGACTCTGAAGCAGTTAAATAGAATATATGGAGTGTTGTTGGAAAGTGGACAATTTTCTTATCTTGGAATTTTTAAATCAAGTGAAAAAAAAATGATAGTTTCTCATCTCGATTAAGAAATATCATCCTATATGCTGGCAATGGTATTTATTCGCTAATTGCAGAAATCGAATCACAGATTAGCAGCATTGCAATACTCAAAGGCTTTTTCTTTTTTAAAATTTTTTTACTCGAATTGCTATCTTGTTTAGTTCAATTCCCCATTTACAATGTAGTTCTTCTGCTCATGAAATCAAAATGTCGGCAGATAATTCTAAGGATTGCGCGAAAGAGAGTCGTATTGTCATTAAGAGGGAAAATGACCGAACGCGCCGTCATTTCCGGATAACTGCGTGTTTGTGTCAGGTCGCCAAGAGCTGAGTGTAAAGATGTAGATTGTAACACGCACCTTACGCCGCGACTTTTGAAATTTTTTTATCAGGATTTTTGCTAAACACGATTCTTAAGTCTGTCCTATTATGTGAACACCGTCAATGCCCAGCCGAAATGGGTTGTGAACACATGCTCTGTTTTAACGGAGAACAAAGTATTTTATAAATTTTGATTTAAAATAAATGAATGGATCATTTAAAAAATGTGCTTATTTATTTTAAGTATTAGGTTGTAAAAAGCAACTTTATTTATTTTTTCCTTAGTCGCATTTTATATACTATACATGGTAAGCACATATGATTTTTTTTAAGCAGAGAGAGGCCGAAAGAGAAGATACTTTTGTAATTTTAAAACTTTGTTTTATTCCATTCCGTGAGGCATAATTTATGTACAAGCAAGAAGTGGCGAAGTACGACAGTCGACAGCGCGAGATAAGAGCGAAAGAAAACAAAAAGAGATAGAAATATTTTTTTCCGGTGATCATATACTTTGAGATTCTGATAGGGATTTTTTTACACGTGTCGATTCAAGTAAGGGAATTATAGGTATCTTTTAAAAGAATTCGCTTAGCTTGACAGATTTTTATCCCTCCACTTGGAGCGAGTGAAAGTACGGATTAAAGCAGTTTTACAAAGCTCGTGTAACATGAATTAAACAAAAAAGGTGAAATTGGATCAGGAAATTAAAAAAAAAAAAAATCTTAGAATGAAATTAATATGGGCTAAATTAGGATAAAAATTAAGGAATTAATTAGGATTTAATTTATATTTATAGATATCATTACACACACATCCGAAACTATGTGATGGAGAAAGTTGTAACAGATAACAATTTGCGATGTTTATCTTCAATTGTGTTCGATTTACACACTTAACACTTTCTATTTTAAATATTAATATGTATCCTCAAAGGCCAGATCTTTCTCTTAGGATTTATCGCTGTAACAGTCAAGCAGAGATTCATTTAATTTTTTTTAAAAAGTTAATAATAAGAATAGTAAAAGTCCTATCTCATCCACTTGATAAAGAATGAGTGGTAAAAGAAAACGATGTCTAATTAATAAGAAATGAAAGCCAGAAGAGAGGATACATAAAAAAAAAGTTTAAGGGGAGAAAATTCAAAAAAGGAAACAAAGGAAAAAATGAATTTTGAAAAAGAATTTCTCTCTAACTTGTGAAGAAATGTATAGTAACTCTGATGATTTATTATATTACTGTGTATTACATTAACATTTCGTTTGGAAACAACATTAGTATTATTTCGAGATAGACCACATAATTTTGAACAGTGGTCAGATGACGAGAATAGAGCCCGAGTTCGCACGTCTTCTTTCTCCAAGGCCGCGGTGACCTGGTGGTAAGGTTTAATACAATAATATCGAAGAACCATTGTGTAAGGGAATCTGGTGCATGTTAAGTCTGTCGGAGCCAAACGTCCTCCCGCTGTTGTGGTGTGGAAGTTTGGAGAGAGGGTGCCAGCTCAAGTATCATTCTCGTCATCTGACTGCGATTCAAAATGACTAGGTCCGTCCCAAAATAGCCCTAGTGTTGCTGTAAAACGGGGCGTTAATATAACTATACTAACTAACCCTCTTCCTCTTTTCGCACCACACTAGGGCGAATAAGTTTATTTCCGATAAATTAGCGCATGTCAAATCTGCTTATATATCGATGAAATCGAGAAAACAAAGGAAAAAGTTACAAATCAAGAACACTCTAGTCCTGAAACTACGACATTACAAACAGGCTACTGCAGCGCCTAATTGTGATGGAGAAGATTAGGTTCAGTTCTTAATTTTAAAAATATAGGTAAAAAATATATACGATATGATACAATCATTTGCTTGTTTTTACAGTAATGCGTTGTTTTTATAGTTTGATTTCACAACACTTATTTATCGTTATGCTATCTGATTATAATAATCAAATTCCTTATGTACTTTAATTAATAAAAGAAGGATAAATAGAAAGTCATTTTAAATATTTTTGTTTTTATTGTTACAACTTGCCCGACGTCAGTTACAATTTCTTCAATATCCGAGGCAAGTTGTAACAACCGGCTAGATTAGAAAAGATATCGCTGGTGCTAAAATCAAAAAAATTGCTGTTGTATTCTTTATGCATATAAAGAATAAATAGTTAAGCTATTAAAAAAATAGTAGTTATTAAGGAATTCCAAATGCATTTCTAGATATAAATATTTTTCTGACAATCATTAAAATGAACCCCTGTTTATATATAAACATCTGTCCCTAATGGCTGAAAGTCACTTTTCTATTGTACATATGTTTCAAATGCCGCATTTCGTGAACGGATGTTATAGCATAGGCTGTTTACAAATGAGAAGGAGATGTTCTGACTCTATTCGAAATGATTGCAACCAAAATGGGGAATAAAAGCGTCAGATCGCCAGAATTCAGTGACGACTGAAAAGTTAATTCCTAAAATTGCCCGATGCGTGAAAACTGGCACTGTGACAGTGGGTGTTCACGCTGCGGCACGGAGGCGAAAATTTGCAAATTTCACTCAGTGACATGATTCTGACGCAAGGCTTGTTGCAGGAAAATATCTTGTTTGTTTTTCTTTTGCGCAGTGCTTTGCCTAAGATAGAGGGTAAAATTTCATTATTTAAGTTATCTATGACTTCTATCTTACGTCGATTGCCGCGCGTCGTTTAAGGCTTAAAAGTATATTGGCGGAGAATTTTACTCTTCGAAAATATTTTTTCTAGTCGAGATAACCATACCTCGGCGTAGTCCCTCGGAGGGGGGGGGGGGGGCACTTCGTAATTGAGGATCAGAAGCTTCCGGCATGGGGGTTGGTTCTCGCCACCCCTGTGGGTATACGAAAAGGTGAGGATTAGCTGCCTCCCAACGATGTCGGGACGTACTTTCTTAGGGAAGGGTTGTACCGTGGCCAGTGAGGGCCTTTAGGACTCATCCGCAGCTCCCACCAGTGTTGCTGTTGCGGCGGTCCGGTCATTCAAGTTTTTCCGTGTGCCTGTGTGGTGTAGCCAGCCTATGATGATACCCCGACCTAACGAAACCTCTTCTGAATGAACGAATCATTGCGACTGTCACAAGGCAATTGTAATCTGACACAAACTTCTTCCACGGGATTCATTATCTGTCCTATTAACGGAAATGTAGCCAACAAAACGTCATCACTATTACTATATCCTTAGGAAAGTAAAGGGCTAGAATAGCCTGGTTGGTAGGGGTTGGATTCACATTCCTTGGGTTGTGAGTTCGAACTCCACTGGCTGAAGACTCTCCGGGTACATGGTGGCCGGTGCACGTATAAATCTGTCGTAGCCACAAAGTTCTCCAAGTCGAGACTATACGACCTGAGGTACTGGATTAGAGGTGATAGTTCTCTGATTCAGGTCTAAATAACAATCTATGGATGGATGAATGAATGAAATGTATGAATGAAGTCCGCCCTCGTGAAAAGGGTTGGGACGCATGAGTAGCTAAGACGTATTCTTAGCTTTAGATAACGCTTCTGAAACCAGAGACACTAAAACTCGGCTCAAAAAGCTGGCCTGTCTATGACTAGTGCCATAAGCATCAACATTATTAAAGTATATTTGCGAGAACTCTCTTACATATCGTGGGATTTCAAATTCGTGTATTCTTATACTTCCCCGGTGGATAATTACAATTATAAATGGGAATCCTTCCATCAATATGGAAATGAATAGGGTTGACACACATATTGAACTTTATTATTAGTGGAGATTAATAGAGGTGAGCATACTGCATCAGATGTTTGCAAAGGTGTCGTGCTCGTCATCTGACCACTGTTCAAAATGACGAGGTCTGTCCCAAAATAGCCCCAATGTTGCTTTAAAACGGGATATTAATATAACTAAACTAAGCAGACGCCTGCAGGGAATGCAATAACAGGTCTGTGTGTATTTTCTTTGCTTGGATGCAGTGTGGGGATGGCATTGTGACTGTATACATGCGTGGCGTTTCAGCTTTTGAAAACTCGCATGCGTTTGAACAATGAATAGGATAGTGAGGTATTCGTTTAGAGGTAATCTGACAATGTTGAATAGTTCTAGTGTAGCTTCAAAGCGATAAGTTGGACATGACCCATTCTGTCTGTTTATGTTTGCAGGAAAAAAGATAACGATTTATTTTTTTATGATACTTGAAGTCAGCTGGTTGTTTGATTTCATGCTATTTATTAATGCGCCATTTACATTAAAAAACAAAACAGGATACTATGTTCAATTATTTCAGAATTTTTATAAATGAATGTAATGCATTTAGAAGGGGGAGCCTTAAATACATATCTTGAACAGAATGTTAAAAAAATGTCTTACTTATGTTTGATTCATGAAGTTTAACGTTCTGAAAACGAAAGAAAAGGACTAGAATAATTAAATTTATTTTAAAAATTTACAACTTATGCCTATTGTAAAATCCAAAAAGTGTAATTTTTTTTTTCTGATGTTGATTGGATACATAATAAGAATTTCTGAACAAGAAAAAAAGAATTGGGATATCCTTTGCGGCTTTTAGAGAGCGGGCTTTTCGATTTGTCATTTAATGTGGGTATCATTTTGCAGTCAAAAACACGTTAGAACACAAATTCAGTACTGACTGAAACAGACTGTTCGCAAAACACTTCAACACCAAGACTCACTATTTTTAGAAACAGTTTGTTGAAAAATCTTTTGATTTGTTTAAAATTTCTCTTTATCTCTCTCTCCTTTGTATCTCGCCAGATATGGGCTTCTTTGAACATCACTAATTATCTTCCAATGAAAGCTCATCTGATGTTAGTTGTTTATATTGTAATGGTGCATTTTCTAACTGAAAGAGATTAGAAGGGTAAACGCGATTCAGAAAGTACCTTGGGTAAGCTCTCGGGGAAAAAAGGCGACTACTCAATATATGATTGGCGTAAATTATTCATACATTGTCGTACAAAATAAAACTGTCTCCTACTTTTTCGTCAAAAATCTAGGTTTTCTGATTCCTCTTATGATTAGCACATGCAAATCCCAACTTTGCAAAAATTTCAGATTCTCTTTTTGCCTCGAAAACTCAGTCATGGCATTTAGGAAAAGAAAGCTTTGGATCAATGTACATGCAGTTTCGTAGAAGAACTCGTTTGCTGGCGGGAATAAAATGTTCTTAAGAGAATCCTAAAATTTTCCTCAAGATATAAAAACGCCTTAAGAAGGAAAAGTTTTCGAGTAAATTATACAAAATTTGCAGAATTACTAGCAAACTGCTATCAAACCATTATTTCGAAATTCTAAGTAAATTCAATTGAGTTTCATGAAATTGTGATCATATCAGTAAATAATGCACAAAATTCTGATTTCTGCATTATTTCAAAATTATAACTGTATTATTAAATTTCTTTTCTGCAATTTGGAAAGTTCGTTCACTTAATAAACTACTCACTGTAAAGGCACAATAAATAAATGAAAACATTGAACCCAAAATGCACACAATCATAGTTGATTTCTAACTGCGTCAAAATATATTCTCTGGATTCACTTTTGGAAATTATGGAACAGCCCAGCACATCATAATTTGGCATGAAAAAAACTGCGATCAAATAAAGATACATTTGATTTCAGTTTGATAAGAAAACCAATATATTGACCATGCTGTGCCAAAGTAATAGCACAACTGCTTTTGTCTAATATGGGTCTGAGCCTCAGTGGTGTTTTTGCATGCTTTCTAGAAAACTACCCGTTTTCTTAAGCTTCTGACTATAGATTGCTGAGCATCTTAAATTCTTACAACTAAAATAATGCTCCAAGCAATTTAGAATTCCATCGGCTTGTTTATTCTTTCAACATAACAGCGTATCTTACAAGCATTGCCAGATTCCAGAAGGTTTACAATTGATCATCAGCTATTATACAAAAAATAAACGAAATAATATTAACAAAATCTATTTATCAAAGAAAAAATCATTTGCTTTTACCTTTTAATAATATTTTAACAGAAATAAAAATCGTTATAAAATGTTTGAAAAGGAATCGTCTGCTAAATGTCTATTAACAGATTTAGATTATGATATTTACCGAACATTCTCACCTTTGATTATTCATTAATAATCAAACAGCAAATAAAGTAAATAAGCATTGGATACAAAGTAATTTTCAAGTGCTCAAAAGTCTTGAAGGCACTTTTACAGTTCTTGTTGTAAGAGGTTTTTCCCTAAGAGGGCTTTCATCTTCTGTACGCTTTATCTCAAGGGGATAAATCCGACGAACAGGACGTACAATCTCACCGCTTGGTGTTTTCAATCGCGCTACTCTAATGTTTTTATCTTTACCGGGATAAACTTCAACAATTTTGGCCATTGGCCGCATTAATCTTTTCTTTGAATCATCTTCAATTAAGACAACTTCTCCAGATTTTATTTCATAATAATTGCTTTTCTTTCGTGGTTGTAATAATATGTCTAAATATTCACGGCGAAATCTGTTTCTTAAGTGTTATCTAAGATTTAGTCGATATTTCAGAAGCCTTTTAACATCTGTAGAGTTGAGTTTATCTAAATAGGGCACTTCCACCGTCGGAATATCTTGTATAAACATTGATGGAGTGAGCAGAATCAGGTCATTGGGATCTTCGGATAAGTACGTAAGAGGTCTGGAGTTAATGACCGCCTCACAATCACATAAGATAGTAACTAACTCTTCATAGTATAAGCAGACATTCCCTAAAACATGTCTAAAGTTTTTTCACCATTTGTACAATTCGTTCCCAAAACCCACCCCACCAGGGTGCAGAGGGTGGTATGAATTTCCATGTTATTCTTTGGATAGAAGTTTCTCTTTCGATCACATCCCAATCCAGTTTTTGCAGCAAATTTTCAGCGACTACAAAGTTAGTGCCATTATCGCTGTAAATAACCTTTGGTCTGCCTTGTCTGACTATGAACCACCGAAGGCAAAGGAGTATCAAGGAGTCACTAGTATCAAGTGACAGTGCCAGTTCGAGGTGTATTGCTCGATACACTGCACACGTGAAAAGAACTATCCAAAATTTTTCACCTCCCTTAAGCGTAAGTGGTCCAGCTAAATCTACGCCGCTCACTTCAAATTCAGCTGATTCTTGTACTTTGTCCTGAGGCAAACCGATAGGTTGTATCTCTATGTTCCTGGAATTGCATCTCTTGCATCTTAAGCATTTGTTAATTTCTCTAAGAACGGCTCTTCTTCCATTTATAATTCAGAAATTTTCTCGCAATTTTGATAATAGAGTCTGCACTCCAGCATGAGAGTTTTCCATATGAGCTTCTCTGACAAGAAGCTCTACTAACCTATGTTTTCCAGGAAGAAGAATGGGGTATCTAAAATTTCGCAAGTCGTCCTTTTCAGTCAATTTTGTTTTAATCCTTAAAATACTCTCCTCATCTCTAAAGACATTGAGGGTCTTCAAACCTCTAACATTCTTCGGTGAAAGATTCTTCTTGAATCATCCTTATAATACTTATTTCTGCTTCATTTATTTCAGATGTAGTCAAACATCCTTCCTTTATGCATTCCTTTTCGGTCTTAGAATAATGCTGGAATCTTGAAATCCAATCCGAAATTTTAATGATTTTGGCGTAGCTGGAAAACCGATAGAAAAGACTTGCAGTAACTGGAGAGTTGTTTACAAGATTAATTGATTTGCCACATTTTTCTACAGGACAATCTCTTCATTAAAATCGTGATTCAATTCTGGCCACAAATCCTCACGTAAGAGTAACCATTTGGGTCCTTCCCACCATTTAGAACTCAGACGCTTCAAAACGGGGCATCCACAGAGGACAAATCAGCGGGGTTTAATGGTCCCGGAACATGTTTCCAGTCGTCTATATTTGACAGCTTCCGAATTTCATTCACTCGATTGCGGACAAAAACACTCCAAGGTTCGTCTCGTCTGATCCATTGAAGAGCTGTGGTAGAGTCGGTCCAAAACTGTGCTTTCACATTTACAATATTTAAGCTCTCTATTACAAATTTTAAGTCTTGCACCAATGCAACAGGCAAGCAATTCCAGTCTCGGTGTAGTAATGGATTTTAATGGAGCTATTCTAGATTTAGCAGCTAGTAATTGTACAGAGATTGTATTCATCCGATGACTGATTGACATCGGATGAATACAACTGCTTCATAAGAAATGTCGCTAGCATCGCAAAATACATGACAGCTAAAGGAAGAAACATTGCTGCTAAAAATTTTCCTCGGAATTTCCACAAGATGTAACATTTTAATATCTTCTATCCATTTAAGAAATTTTTCCTTCATATCCGTTGATACTTCCGAATCCCAACTTTGTTTCGATCGCCAACCCTCTTGCAATAATATTTTAGGTTGCAAAGAGACTGGACAAGTAAAACCAATCGGATCAAAAACTCTATTAGCATAAGATAAAAGCACCCGTTTAGTAATTGTATCTGGTGGCATTTCCAGTAAAGAATTATCACAAAAGAGCACATCTTCTGATTTTTCCCACAAAAGTCCTAAAAAAGAAGGTGGTTTGGGATCTTTTAATGCAATTGCCTCTGCTGTGAATTCCCAACCTCTAAGGTCAAACTTGGCTTGTGCCATCAGCTTTGTTGAATCTTCAATAAAGTGTTGCAGTTCCTGCTCTGAATCCACAGATGTCACACAATTATCGACATAAAATGAGTTCTTTAACTTCACAGCAGTATCACGATAAGGAGAAGATAAATACTGGTCCAAATGCTGGTGGATGACAGCACTGAACAGAAAGGGGCTGCAATTCAGGCCAAAAACTACTCTGGCATGCTGTCGCAACTTTAGTCGCATCTCTGATTCTTCCACCACAGAAAGAAATTTCAAGTATTTTCTATCTTCTTCAGCAACAGATATTTGAAGAAACGCCTTTTTGATGCCTGATACAACACCAAAAGTTTTCTCCCGAAATTTCATAAGTACTGAAGGTTTCGTCTCTATAAAATTTGGACCTTTCATCAAACAATCATTCAATGTGAGATTACCTCTTGATGTGCATGAAGCGTCAAAAACTGGCCGCACTTTGGTGGTGGAATCATTTTTAAATACTCTTCGATTAGGTATATAGGGACCAGGAGTCTCATTAGGATCTTCTATAACACCTTCTTTCTTCCACTCTTCGAAGACAGCATCATAACACTCGAATTGATTGCTCTTTAACAACTTCATGCTAGTAGAAACGAGCATTTTACCAGCACTAACTCTATTTGTAGGTAGTTCATCTTGACTGCGCATCCAGGGAAGCTTGACCTCATATCTTCCATCCCCGTTAATTTTTACATTTCTGGAAAAATAATCAAAAGCTTTACTTTCTAAGTCTTTTGAATAATAAGTTTCACATGGGTCCATTATACCTAGAGTTTCTAGTCTCCACAGGTCTGAAATGTCATTACTTTGAATAAAAAGAGATATAGAGGAGTTTTTGTTGAAAACAGCTTTTGGTTTTCCCATTACACTCCAACCCAAATAGGTTTCGACAGCAATCAAACCAGATGACAAGGGACATATATTTCCTGTGAAGATATTTCCAGCATAATCAGCTTCTATCTACAACTCTATAGGCATCGAGCTTTTCCCAACATCAGTGAATTGGATACCTTTCTTCTGTAGCTCCTTGACCCATGGACCCTTTTGTATACTAGGAATGTAACCACAAATAATATTCTGATCCAAAACTTGCATCTTACAAGAATAATATTTTTTCAAATTGCTTACTGACAGTTCATAACATGTTTCTTCTTGGAACTAGCGCCGCCAAATACTACATGCGTTAAATTTTGGCTTCGTTCTGTGGTTGTTTTCATTTGATTTACAGTAGACTTCAAAATATATGATCTTTGCGATCCTGTATCGAATAATGCTGTTACCACTTTGCTTCTTCCACCCGTCTCAATTAATACTAAAAGTATTTGCAAAAGAATTTCCAGTTCACTTTGATTTGATAACACTATATTTCCATCAGTGCTGGGACATTCTGCAGCGTTAGGTTTGGCGTTATTGAACTTTTCAGGGCATATAATTGTCCAATGTCTTCGCTGACAAAGCATACATTGAACATTAGCTTTACATTTTCTAGAAACGTGTCCAACCTTTAAACAGGCAAAGCAGGCCTTATTCTTCTTTAAAATATCTTGTTTTTCTTCCAAAGTCATTTTTTGGGCTTTGAAACAGTCTTGAGAATTATGGACTTTTAAACAAAATAGACAAGATTTCAAAGATTTTGCTTCATAAACCAAATCATTAGCCGTGGGAACAGGAATTTCGAATTTTCGATTTTTTTTCATCCTCCTTCGAGTTTCCGTGGAATTGAAGCCTGATTTTGCCATCAAAATCCTCTCTTCCTATTCAAGTACCGTTCAGAGAAATAATAGCAATTGCGACAATTTATCGCCATAAGAATTTGTATCATCTACTTTATTTATCACTGGATTTCGTAGCCATACTCTCAATAAATTTTCAGGAAGGCAAGATTCCACTTGCGGGAAAAGCATAGCAGCATATTTTTCGGTAGTTACTCCAATTGACTCTAGTGACCTTAAATATGTCTCTAATTTATCATAGAGTTGCATTATATTCAATTTTGAATTCATATTAACAGCATTTTTTACTACCAATGAAAATAGTTCTCTTACATAGTATTCAACAAGAAGTTCTTCACGGCCAAATCTAGCGTTCAGGCTGTCAACAACTTTAGCATAATTTTTTTGCAGTTGGCGGATAACTATCAACTATTTCCCGCGCTCTACTGCCTATATTGTACTCTGTATGAGATATTGAAATTTTACTTCATCGCCGATGATAACGTCCTCGTGAATTCTGCCAAATTGGCCCCAAAAGCTAAGCCAATGTTTAACTTCACCACCAAACGTAATTAATTCTGTTTCGGGAAGTTTTAATTTAGCTTTCTCTGCATTAACTGATTCTGGCGCTTCGAGATAGAAGAAAGTTTTTCTAAACATGTTTTTACTCGAATCCGTGTAGCATCTAATTTTTCACGATATTCTTTTTTTTTCATATTCTTCTTCATTTTCTTCAGATTTAGCAGCTACTAATGCTTTACGTATGCTGTCATCACATTCTGCCAAATTGGTAGCAACTCTTTCTAAAGAACAAAGTTTAATTTCAATATCATCACGATTTAGATTTTCTTCATTCAACGCCGTTATTACTGCATTATAACGTTTCGTAAAATTCGTCCTGACTAGACTACGTCTCTTCATCAGATCTTCCATAATCGAAACCGAAAGCAACGGAAAACGAAAGTTTAATTTACTGACCTTTTTCTTCAATCACATCCGGATCACCACAATTTTGCATGCTTTCTAGAAAACTGTCCGTTTTCTTAAGCTTCAAACTATAGCTTGCAGAGCATCTTAAATTCTTAAAACTAAAAAAATTCTCCAGGCAATTTAGAATTCCATCGGCTTGTTTATTGTTTCAACATAACAGCGTATCTTACAAACATTACCAAATTCCAGAAGGTTTACAATTGATCATCAGCTATTATACAAAAAATAAACGAAATAATATTAACAAAATATATTTATCAAAGAAAAAAATCATTTGCTTTTATTTTTTTAATAATAACAGAAAAAAAGTCGTTATAAAATGTTTGAAAAGGAATCGTCTGCTAATGTCTATTAACAGATTTAGATTATGATATTTACCGAACAGGTGTGGTTCAGTTTAATTCTATTAACTTCCCGTTTTTAAAACAATTCTAGGCTATTTTGGGACGGATCTCGTTATTTTGAGTCGCTGTCAGATGACGAGCACGACACCTGAGCTGGCACCCCCTCATCAAACTTCCATACCACATCAGTGGGAGGACGTTTGGTCCCGACTTATTTAACGTGTACCAGACCTGCTTACATGACGGTTCTTAGGTGGAATCGGGTCTAGAGCCTGAGACCCTCCCTAACCGGAATACCCTCCTGCAGCCGAGACCACCGGGCCTGAGAGCCTCAGTGGTGGATTCTGAAGAAGGCAGCAGCTTAGGATTAAAAGAATGTCTAGATTAGTTCCAAAATAAATTTATTCGTAGATAATTCAATTTCTGTAAATTATAAAATAATTGGATAATATCAACAATTTGTCAAGTAAAAATAATGAAATTCCAATATGTTTTATTGAGGTCTCTCATTTTTTAAAGCATTTATGAATGCCGTGCTTTGGTCTAAATAATATAGTGCAAAACGTGTCTGACAAATATAAAATTTATATTTTTATGAAGTTATTAAAATAATAAAAGTAGCTTAAAATAAATCAATAGCATGCTGATAAAGTTAAAAATATGAGTTAATATGTTATTTCAAAATAAAAAAAAATAGTCTCATGTTGTTTAATTAGATATAAGGCTATAAAGTTTCTGAAAATGGTCAAAATGTAAAGCCATGATATAAGATGAAACAAAACGAAGGCGGGGTGAAACAAAAGAATAAAATTCTATGGAATTAAAAAAAAGTGTGAGTTTATAAATGATTTTACTCAGCAGCAAAGGAGGTTTAACAGTTTGAAAAGTAGCGTACGCGATATGCATTATAAACGGATGTTCTGCCCTCATAAGAAAAACAGATAGAGCACATTCTCAGTCCTGTCGGAGTCTGTTGTCATAGTAACAAAAATCAGAGGCGGAAAAGTGTCATATTTTAATTTACTCAAGGAAGGCCTCATTTAAACGAGAAAGAAATTCTTTGTCATCGGCTTCACTTCAAGCACATGCTATCTTGAAAGGTCGTTTATAAAATTTTAGGAGGTAAGGCTTACAGAAAGATATGAATCACTGTAGAGAGTTCCTTGTTTGTGATTAAATCAAAGGAAAGGGCTCACGGTATAAAGTGCATTCAATAGAATGCCAATTTACTCCAGTACAACAATCCCTTTGCGGGAATAGCAAACGGTTCTGCAGAAATCTTTAACCCTTTAGGTACATTTGACGTACCAGAACGTCATACATTTTTGAATTTATGTTTCATTTTTTTTAATGCTAAATACTTAAAGTTATCTCAATATCATGAATAATGTGAAATAAATGAATTTTTGCATAAAATCTACTGCTTTTAAATGTCCAAAAAATGGTGCTCCAAATGCAAAAAAAAAAAAAAAAAAAAAAAAAAAGAGTACCCAAAGGGTGAATCGTAAAGAAATGCTCAACGGATTTGCTGTCTAGAGCGGTACACTGTTGAATACATGCATTTAAGCATCCGTTAAAATACAAAAATTCAGCATTTTATGTTCGCAAACATTATGTAATTAAAACCTATTATTGAAACAATCTGAAATTAAAATTATTTCGGAATCGAAACTAAAAAAATCTTTTTGAAACAAAAAAAAAACCAAAAAAAAAAAAAAAAAAAAACAGGCAACATTGTATTTAGAGAGAGCAAATGCAGCTACTACTAAAACACAGATGAGGGTGATCCTTGAGAAAGTACTTTTTTCCTATTAACTTGGTTTTTATTACTAATTATATATATATATATACAGGGTGTTTATTTAGTCCCGGACCCATTTTGATGTTTAATAACTCAAAATAATAAAGATAGATTAAAATTAATAACATAAATGGTTAAATAGACTCAAAAAGTTTCATGACCATTGTCAATGAACTTCCACGTGTGCCCCCTTCGTCGCACGGAGAATATCAAGTCGGTAGTCAATTTCACGCCAGGTAGCGGCAAGCATGTCGGCATCCACAGAGCCTATTGCAGTTGTAATTCTGGCTTTTAGGTCATCAATGTTCGACACTCTCCTCCTGAAAACGTTCGCTTTTACAAACCCCCAAAGGAAAAAGTCCAGCGGCGTTATATCAGGTGATCTGGGTGGCCAAGGAATCGGACCTCCTCGCCCAATCCATCTTCCTGGAAAATGGTCATTCAAAGAAGTACGAACGATGGTACCCCAATGAGCTGGCGCACTATCTTGTTGTAAAACGACATGTGGCTGAAACTCTTCTAGTTGTGGAAATACGAAGTTTTCCAACATGTCTAAGTATACGACTGATGAGACCGTCTTTTCTGTAAAAAGGAAAGGCCCAATGACTCGGTCGTGCATTAGTCCGCACCACACATTAACCTTTGGAGAATCCCTTTGTGCCTCACGGTATTCATGGGGGTTTTCAGATCCCAATATGCGCACATTATGGCGATTAACAATGCCAGAAACATGAAAGGATGCTTCATCGGAGAACATTATGCTCTTCAGAAAATCAGCAGCATCTTCTATCCTCCTTAGCATATCTGTTGCAAAGACCATCCTCCTAGGCCTATCGTTCGGTTCCAAAACTTGAACAATTTGAACTTTGTATGCACGTAGTCTTAATTTTTTTTCAATAACCTTGTACACCATCAAAATTGGCATATCCAATTCTGTTGCCGCTGATCTCACAGATATTCTAGGATTGTGTAAAAATGTCTCTCTGACACGCTCAACATCAAAATCACTTGTGCAAGGACGTCCGGAACGTTTCTTATCAGCGATACTTCCAATTTCTAGAAAATTCTTTTTCCACCGCAAGATGCTGTTTTTGGATGGAGGATCTTTTTGGTAAATTCTTCTGAAATTTCTCTGTGCTTGCATTATCGATTTCGTTTCTATGAACCACCATAAAATCTGTGCTTTCTCTTGTTGTGTATGCATTCTCCTTAATATCCGCTCGAATAAAACATCACATACAAAAATACTACATAGAACAAACACATCAAAAGTAAACATAACATTTCAATAGTTGCCAAAATCAAAAGAGAGAAAAATGCAATTAATAAGCAGACGAAATTTAGAAAAGTACAGATATTTAGACTGGAAAATGAAATTATCTGAAATTAACCACACGCGCAGACGATATTTACAAAAGTAAAAATATTCAAACCTGAAAAGGAAAATATATGAGTTATTCCATCAATAAATGCCATAAGTTTGTTTATATCTTCATTGTTTTATGAGTCATTAAACATCAAAATGGGTCCGGGACTAAATAAACACCCTGTGTGTGTATATATATATATATATATATATATATATATAATGCTGTTTGAATTAAATGCACTAATGAAAAGATTACGAGGTCTAATTTTTATTAAACTGCCAAGTCTAAATTTAAATTTAAATTTAGGCTCCCGGTCATATTAATGAAATTTAGTAAAATATTTTTGGCATTTTAAGGAAGAATGTTCCATTCCTGTACGATCAAAACTGAAAGCTTAACGAAGTTTTCATTTTTAATATTCTGTCAGCGCTCTACGTCGATCTTTCTCTAGGTGGCCATTTCAATGGTCCAATGATAATCAAGGCTGCATTATTCGGGCAGTTTTGGGTGCAGAAGTCTTTTTCGTTGTTTAAAATCTTAGGCAAGTTTTGTTAAATACAATTAATAGCACTTGGGGACTGAATAAGAATTT